>JANHAO010005525.1:0-22557 GCA_026873985.1 Saraca asoca | reverse complement strand
TTGAATGAAATAACTTCTCATCATGGACTTCATCTTACGTATGCAATGCACGATGAATGCAATATAAGATGAACATTCAACCTTTGTATCCATTCCACAAAATGTATAGTTCTGGATGCGATAGGGCTCAATCAAATTGGCCTAGGGCACCCACCCAAACTAACATAATATGACTGCTCCCCTCCAACCATTAATTTCTTCAAACACACACCCAGGACTGTACCTCATGCTACATCAATTGCAAGTCATATAGATTTATCCACCCCTCAAGACTCTTTTACCTTTGACTGTATGCTTATATAGAGATATTAGATATGCTCAAATCCCTAAGACATTTTTTGATAAGTTTCTAGCCTATACTTTGCCTTTTTATTAACTAAAATATTAAAGTTCTTTTAGCAATCTCTGACCATTATTACCAATGTATTTTTCTCTGTGCAGGTCCATAGCATCACTCCCATAGACAATGAATTTATAAACAAAAAAACCATCATTTAGCATTAATCATTCTCTTAATTATTCTTTTAATTCATTTGATAGATCTCAAAATTTTTCACTGCTAGATTTTAGGAGAGAAACAATAAAAATAGAGATGATGGCCTTTAGAGATAACTTTTTTTTTCTATTTTGGTGGGTTATAGACATATTTAGCTTTTTTTTTGTGGGTTTTTAAAGTGGTTCCCAATTAGCATATTATTCACTTACTATAGTAATTAGTTATTACATGTGTTCTTGCTCTTACTATATCAATTAGTTATTACATGTGTTCTTTCTCTGTTGGCTAATACCATACTCCAAAAAACCAGTACCTATGTACATTTATGGTTTTCCCTAATTTTGAGAAGATATCAAACCAAAGGCACATGGAAAGTATTTTGTTGACGATATGGTTACTACAACCTTTTAAGGGGAGAGGGCTGATACAGGGACGAAGGTTTTTTTGTTCTTATTGGTAGAATCACAAGCCATACTATGCAAAAGATGGGTTCTATGGTATGTATAGTTTGAAGGTCAAGACTTCTATGCCACTGGGCATGGTTCCCTAGACACCTTAAGCCTTTTATATTTTTTTCTTTTTATTTTTTTCATTCTAGTATAAAAAAAAATTCAAATTTCCAGTCCTTTGAAGTTCTAGTGCCACTTTCATAAGGCACTAAAATTCCATCCCTACTTTTCCAACTGTATCCTCAGCATAATATCTTTTTCCCCCGAAATCTTGTTCTTGTTGTTGTAATTAAGATTTATTTCAGTGAGTGTGATAGGACTATTTGTAAAAACAATGTCATGTTTAGTAAAACAATCTTCAACAATTAGAGCTGAGGATGTAAAAAGGACTTTTTGGGTGCCAAATTAGAGACAATATCTGTCTGTACTTTTCAAAAAGTTTATGTAGGCTTCTGTGTTAGGGTTCCTTAAGAAGATGAAGTTGGCCAATGATTAGGGAGTGGGTGGACTTGGAAGGAGGTTTCTATAATTTCCATGGCCTCTCTATAAAATGAACTTGGAGATAAAATGAAGGAATAAGAGAAAAACAATGGAAGTGGGTATAAGCTGTTGATATTCAACTTCTTCCATTTGGATGTAAGTAGTATGGTTTGCATGTTCTAACAAGTGCAATGAAGTATATATTGTGGTTGGCCTATTCTACTATACCTTGATCATGTGATAAAATAATAACCATTTTATCCTATCATTTTTAAATCAATGGTTTCATGAGTGAAGTCGAGTTACTTGCTCCTATATTGAGAAAAATATCTTAGGCCAAACAATTCACAATGATTTAGTCTATTTTGCAACAAGTTTCGACTCATATAATGTTAACTTTTAAGGTTCCATAAGAAACTTGTTATATATTGGATGCTCTTTGTAAAAGGTTTTGGTGTAGGGTTAAGGAAAATCAAAATAGATACTACTCTCCTAACTCTTTGAATTCCATTTCTCAACCTAAAGAGAAAGGGGTTCTAATTTCAAGTTGTTTTACAATATCAACTCCACCTTACTGGCAAATTTTACTTGAAAGTTTGCTATTGATAAAAATGCTCTATGGGTCAAGTGCCTAAGTTCTAAATATGTTAAAGATGGCTACTTTTTGGAGTCAAATAATACAGATGGCTCGTGGGCTTAACATGGAATACAGGAAGGCAAAAATCTCATTAAAAGTAGTTCCTATTGGATAATTGGTTCAAGCCATTCAATTAAAGCTTTGAGTGACAAGTAGGTCCCACCGTGTGGTAATTTCACACCAAGAATTAAAGAAGGTATTTTAGTTAATCCTAATCTAACTGTTTCAAGCCTAATGATTCTTGATCATAGGTTATGGAATGCAAACTTAATTAAATAATTATTTACTCTTGATGATGCTAATAAAATCCTAAGGTTACATATTAAGGAAAATGATGGGGATTAGTTAATTTAGGCAATGAATAATTTAGGGGCTTTTTCTATCAAAGTAATATATAAATCTGTAATATCCAACTAATCTACTACCACATTTTCAAATTCTCAATCACAGACACACAACCAGACATATCATTAATAAATTCTAAAATGTGGTCCAAATTAGAAGCTTTAATGTGGATCAACATTACAGGATTGTTTTATAGAGAGTAGGGAATGGGATTTTACCTTTTAAGTGTCATTTGAGCTCACTGGCTAGTTTGGGGCGTAACTTCTACCTAATGTGTGACATGGCTCTAGAAACAGAGCTTCATTTACTTGTAGGGTGCGAAATCATGAGACATTTGTGGTTTTGATTCCAAAATTTCAATGTTGCTAGTTTGAATGTTCATTGGACTCAAATTCTTTAAGGCTATCATATACAATAGTTTGGCCATTTACCCAAATGATATCCAGACATACATTGGGAAACTATTGCCTTTTCAGGAATCATAGTAAAACAAACATGGGAACTTAGGAATTAGATAATCCATGATGAATTAAGGGTTAGCAGAGAACAAATCAAAGAGTTATGCTACTAAGGTTGGAGAAGGCTTTTGCAAGGAGTGGCAAAGGGTTAAGGATGAAGTTCAATATTTAGGTTTTTTAGTTAGGTTAGCAGGAGAAACTAATTTGGGTCAAAGGAAAAAATTCCCCTTATAATACAATCAATTTATTGTGGATGTAAGATGGGTAAGGGACATAACTTCAAGTATGATTTTAGTCATAATGCAGAAGGAGAAGTAATTGGAATATGGTATGATAACTTTGATCATCCTTTAGCTATTGTGGCTAAGCACATGATAATCCAAAAAGCTATCTTGGTATCTTATAATTTTAGAGGTCAGAACATTCAAATTGAGAACGATTGCAAAATTGTTATTGAAGCTCTATTAGGAATCTCTAAATGCATTTGTGTCAGGACCTAATAGCATTTCTAGTCATATTATATAGCACATGATGTCGACTCTTAACCAATACACCAGCTTTTCAGTAACTCAAGTCACACTTAGATAGGTAAGGACAAAATAAATTTCGATTATCCATACAAAGAAATCCTATATGTAACATGTTTGTAGGCAAAACATAAGCATATAGTTGAAGCATTCATGCATATCATGCCTTAAAGAACACCCCAGATAAGTAACCTCTAATGTACATTAAGAAGAGAATTTTTTTGAATAAGAAGAATGACACTTTATTTTATTAATATATATCTCATTATATAGTTTTGAGTGTATAAAAGAATCTTTAAGCTACCATACTTTGATCCCTAACTCATGCCACAATGCCTATCTAAGTCACTAGGCATGCCTCCTTAAAAGGATTCTAAGCCAAAGTCCTACTGGCATAAGTAGACATACTTTTTTTAAGCTAACATAAGGGTTTTTCCTATAGCTTGAAAGGTAATCTGTAAGCCATCTTATATGGATGCAAAAATAAAAATGTAAGGATCACAATCATGTGATTTTTTACTCGTACTAGATATATGATTTATACTAAAAACACAAATACCCTAAAAATAGGAAAAATAGTAGATAAATATAATTGCTCCCAAATTTATACCACAGGATCTCCTTTTCATGCTTGGTTTTTATGCCAAATTTTGTTCAAAATTGAGCATGTTTACCTATTGAATTAATTCACAAGGCCAACTTATTATATTCACCCCTATTGCAAATGTCAATGCCCTTATTGACACCTTAATTTAACATAAGTTCCATGAAGGTTTTCTTCTATCGAGGTCGGCTTCTCGAATCTTCATGTGGGTCACTAGCTTGCTCTACTTGAGCTTTTCCTTTGACCACTCCTTGTTTATCTTTTTAAACTAATAACATTCAAGAGGCTTTGATGAATGGCATCCTCAACCTGACATAGATTTTAGGACAATCAGTAGTTTGTTACTCCCCAACTTCTCAATTGACTTCCTCATAACTTTGCCTCCTTGAACTTGCACCATTAAACATTTACTTTCCTTATGACTTTTAGGTAGCTGCTGCCACAAACTTTGTGTTCTAACTTTATAGATTCTACTTTATTCTCCTAAGAACCTTATATGTGCCATTTTCTCTAGAGTTCTCCAGTTCACCACCTCTGCAGTAACCTTAGGTCATTAAAGATGAGGTCTAGCTCGTAACTCGAAGCATATGCTCTTAGCCATCAATTCAAAGAAGACTATTCAATTGCTTATTTAATAGGAATCCGTTATTAACTGTTGTAACTAATTTATGATTCATTTATGTTATAGAATAGATTGTAACACCTTGGCTACTATAAAAAAAAGGGTTGGAACATTATAAAAGGACACGAGACAATACAAACAGAATACTAAGAAATAATATAACTGTGGATGTAGGCTTTACATCTGGTTGAACCATGCTAAAAGCTCTTAGTGCCCTTTATTCTTTCTCTCTTTTTCTTGCAAATTTGCCTTCATAACTTGCAGTTTGAGGTGCCAGACTTAGGTTAACCGATTTCAGATATCAACATTTTGGTGCTAGAAGGAGGGCCCCAAAATTGCATTCTCTTTGATTTCTTGCTCAACTATAATGGCTAGAGGAAGAATAACCAGGAGTTTAGATGCTGCTATTGACTAGCCTGAGGGTCACGTGAAACAATAATGGGATATGCTACTAGTTGGAGGCTCGGTCTTTCTTGTAGCAGACACTTCCATTACCCTCACCACAAGAGTTGCTACTGGTATGGCTCTATTGGCCTCTCGCCAGCTTGTTGTGAGCGCAAGCGTGACATCAGTGTCAGGAAGCACTAAAGAACATGGTAAGGGAATCGACTAATGCAGTTAGGGCACTGGCCCAGGCACAGGCCTAGGGCACACGAAGATAAGTTGAGGTCATTGTACTTGAAGGGGTATTCCAATAGACTCGGGAAGGAGCTTAAGAGGAAAGGCTAATCAGAAGAGAACATCAGTGAGTTAGTTCAGTTCGCTCTTTTAATTTACTGCCGAGGTTGGAGGACCACTAAGCTCGTGAAGATGATGGAGAAAAATAGTGACATAAAGGTTCGCTCCAAGTCTCATATAAGACCAATAGGGGACGTATTTCATATTGATACATGTCAGGTCACGAGCATAGCAGAAGGCCTAGAATCTCAGATTGCCACTCCCACAACCAGGGAGGTGAAAGGAGCCATTGATCCACCAGTTATCAATCTAATGCACAAGACCTGATGGTGGAAGAGTGGTTTTAGATGGTACAACAGTTAGAAAAATGCCTTCTAACTCAGGACTGTCAAGACTATTATGAGGAAGGGACGCCATTCACTAGGGAGATTGAGACAGAGCCTCTTTCTCACAGGTTTAAGATCCCCAACATCATACAGTACAATGGGGACAATGGCCTGTATGAGTACCTCGATATGTTCAATGTCTAGATAGATCTTCAGACGACCAACTTATTAGTCAAATGCCATGTCTTCCCAACCACCCTTGGAGACATACTCCAGATATGGCTCAAGAGTCTCCTATCTTGTAGCATTCACAGTTAGAAAGAATGCCAGAGGAGATTCATTAACCAATATAAGGCACTGAGAAGGCAACTTGCATCATCCTACCACTTCACGATGATCTTTCAACGAAAAAATGAATCGTTGAAAGACTACATTACCTAGTTCAGGTGTGAAGTTAGCAACATAGAGAATCCTTCAAATGAAAGCATCTTAATAGGATCTCAATAGAACTTCACAACGATGTAAAACTATACAAGAGTATATACAAGTCTCTAGTGAGGGACTTAGGGTGAATTCTATGAGCGAGCTACCAAGGAAATCAGGTAAGAAGAGACCTTTGGCCCAAAGAAGTCCAACCAGAAGGATGAGGTGAATAGCTCTAACCAGAGCAAAAAAAAAGTAATAATGAGAGTATTAAAGAGGGTCAGAAGGATGGCTCTGATAGCCAGGCCACAAAAAAAGGCCAGGAGTGAGTGATCTCAATATCAAGGTTGCCATGATGGTTACTGTGTTTTATCAAATACTCAAGATAGGATCTTTGTAACAAAGAAAGATGGGGAAGAATTTGGGAAATCCAAACCCCTAAAGACTCCCAATAAGCTCAGGAACAAAGATAAGTTTTGTGCTTATCATGATGAGGTTAGGCACAATACTTCTAAGTGTTGGGCGCTTAAGGATGCCATTGAGGATCTCATCAAGAGAGGTCGTTTGAGGGACTATATAGTGCGACCTTTGGGATAGCAACTTCAACAGCTCATGGATGCAAGTTTACCTCAAACAAACTCTCTTGAAAAGGTTAACGTGACCATGTCTATCTCCTATGAGGTTGCTCATCTGTTAAGAGACCTATGATTGCTAAGTGTTATGTAACTCTTAAGGAGGAAGTGGATAAACTTCTAGCTAACAAGTTTATCCGAGAACCCCACTATTCGACCTGGGTGGCCAACCTTGTGCTTGTAAAAAAAGAATAAGAAATGGAGAACTTGCATCAATTTCATGAACCTTAACAAGACATGTCCAAATAACAGCTTCCCCCTGCTAAGGATTGATCAACTCATGGATGCAACTGCTAGTCACTAACTTTTTAGCTTCATGGATGCTTACTCAAGGTACAATCAAATTCCTATGAACCCACAAGATGAGCAACACACCTTGTTCATCATTAACTATAGGCTATATTGTTATAAAGTTATGCCCTTTGGACTAAAGAATGTAGGGGCAACTTATCAACGGTTAGTGAATATGATGTTCAAGGAACAGATCAGAAAAATGGTGGAGGTGTATGTGGATGATATATTGGTGAAGTTTGAGCAGGTCACTAACCATGTTCGTGATCTGGAGGAGATGTTTCGAATTTTGAGGAGGTATCAAACAAAGCCAAATCCACATAAGTGTGTGTTTGCGGTGGCTTTGGGAAGGTTCCTCATATTTATGGTCAATAACAGGGGAATTGAGTGAATCTAGAGAAAATCAAGGCACTCATTAACATGAGATTCCTGACTAGAGTCAAAAACATGCAGAGCCTTAATGGTTAGGTTGTAGCACTCAGCAGGTTCATCTCAAAAGTAATAAACAAGTGCATCCCCTTCTTCGATGTGCTGAAGAAAGTGAAACACTTTGAGTGGATTAAGTAGTGCAAGATCATTTTTCAACAGCTGAAGGAGTATATGGGTTGAGCTCTTCTTTTGACCAAACCGAAGGAAACTGAGAAGCTCATTATTTAATTGGGAGTATCTCAGCATGCTCTCAATGCTGCCCTGGTACTAGAAGAAGGTAGAGCTCAATTCCTGATCTATTATGTTAGCAAGAGGTTGCTAGATGTCAAAATGAGGTACTCGCCGATGGAGAAGCTTGCTTACTACCTTGTGATTGCATTAAGGAAGCTACAACCTTATTTTTAGGCATGCAGCATAAAGGTGCTCATGTAATTCCCACTTAAGCAGATCTTGCAAATGACAGATACCTCAAGTTGCTTGCTCTAGTGGGCAATTAAGCTAGCCTAGTTTGATATTGAGTATAAACCCAAACTGACAATCATGGGGGAAACCTTGGTGAATTTCATTGCAAAGTTCACAACACCCATGGAAAAGGAAGCAAAGGCTTTAAAGGGTTCATACTGGGAATTGTGTGTTGACGGATCATTAAACGAGTGAAAGGCTGGGGTAAGAGTGCTTTTGATTAGCCCAAAGGGACACAAAATTCTTTGTGCACTGAGATTTGGCTTTCAGGCTACGAATAATGAAGCAAAATATGAAGCATTGTTAGTAGGGCTTCATCTAGCAAGAGAGATAAAAGCTGACAATCTGAGGATATTCGGTAATTCCCAACTGATTATCTATTACATACGAGGTGAATATCAAACAAGGGGGTCAAAATGGCCATCTACCTTTAGAAAGTACAAGAACTACTTGGCTCTTTTAGGTGTTACAAGGTTAATCAGATTCCATGAGCTCAAAACACACGTATAGATGCATTAGCTCATTTGGCCACTACTAAGGATGCAGATTTCCTAGGGGTAATCCCAATAGAGTTTCTTCCGTCACCAAGCACTGATCAAAAGGATGTTGTGATGGCGATTGTTATGGCACAGGACTCATGGATAGGTCCGATCGTAGATTACCTACAAGATGGCAAGTTGCCAAAAGATAAGTTAGAAGCACGTTATTTGCGAATTCAAATAGCTAGATATTGTATCAGTGATGACATGTTATATAAAAAGGGATTTTTAACTCCACTTTTAAGGTACATAGATGGCCACGACTGTGACACTGTCTTAAAGGAAATTCACACCAACCATTGTGGAAATTATGCTGGGGGGGCTATCTCTAGCTCAAAAAGCACTTCGATAAGGATTCCATTGGCCTACAATGAAACAGGATGCCATTAACCTCATGAGAAAGTGTGACAAGTGCCAGAGGTTCGCTAAGATCTCACAAGCTCCACCATTTACCTGCAGCAGATGGTCAGTGTATGGCCCTTTGCGATCTAGGGCATGGACCTAATTGGACCACTCCCTATAGGTTGCGAGAAGTGCAAGCATGTAGTAGTTATTGTTGATTATTTCACTAAGTGGGTAGAGGCAAAGGAACTAGCAAAAATTTCTTCTGCGAAGATTGAAAAGTTCATATGGACCAATATTATTTATAGGTTTGGAGTCCCTCAGTGGATCAAGATTAACAACGGGACCCAATTTAATAGTAAGTAATTCATCAAGTTCTGCAATGATCTTAAAATTGTGAAAAGCTTTGCAGCTGTAAACCATCCTCAGGCCAATGGACAAGTTGAGGCTATTAACAAAATCATTAAATAGATCTTGAAAATGAGGTTGGAGGCTAAAAAGGGAGCATAGGTAGATGACCTATAGAAGGTGCTTTGGGCTTACAGAACCACAACTTGTAGTACCACAGGAAAAACTCCCTTTTCAATGGTGTATGGTTCCAAGGCTATGATCCCAGTAGAATTTCAAGCGACTTCACAATGACGAGCTACATTCAATTCAAAGGATAATGATCAGTTACTCCCTGCAAACCTCGACCTTATAGAAGAGACAAAAGAAATAGCTTGCCTCAGGGTCGAGACCTATCAACAACAGGCTGCAAGATACTACAACTAGAAGGTCTGAGTTTGGAACTACAAAATTGATGATCTCGTACTACACCTTATTCTTCCTAGAGCTCGTAAGGCCAGTGATAAAATACTAGGTCCGAACTGGGAGGGCCCATACATAATCAAGGAAAACTTGGGAAATAGAGTTTATTACCTGACAAATATGAATGGGGTTGAAGTTCCTCGAGCTTGGAATGCTAAGCACCTGTGCCTGTCTTTTTAATAGAGATTTTAGCTTACCCTTCTAATCCTATAATATTATTCAGAAATTAATAAAAGCACTCAAATTTTCCTTAAATTTTTACATCAATGTTTATTAATTTTTGAATAAAATCTTAATAAGCTATTATACAGGAAGTGAGCTAAAAAAAGAAAAGAAAAGTCATGGAATGCTAGCTAAGGCGTGACCTACTGAGCATTCATTGCTAGTTGAGGCATGGCCCATTGGGCATTTAACTTGACAAAAACAAATATGCTAGTTAAGACGCATTCATGCGACCTACCTGGGCACTTGTCTCATACAAGTCGAGACACGTTCATACGACCTACCTAGGCACTTGACTCGTGCAAGTTAAGGTGCATTCATGTTAACCAAAGTGTTATCGTTTGTGACCTACTAGGCATTCATGTTAACAAGTATCCATTCATTCATGGTTTGCTAACAGAGGTATTATCTATGATCAACTGAGCATTCAACTATGGAAACTGAGAAGAATAAAGCTGGAATATTATAAAGATTCATTAAAGAAAAACCTTCTTCAATGAGGTAAAATTACAAATGAAAGTTCATAGTTACATTAAAAATTAACTGGCTATAGTCATGGCCTAAGGAGTCCGATCTTTAGAAGCTGCGCTTTGGTGGGCTAAAAAGTCTACATATGGGGCTAGCAGGTCATCCATCACTTAATCTCCAGGGGTCTCCACAACTTGCAAGATGCTTTCTCTTCTACTGACGCCCTCAGTAAGAGAAACTTCAACTACAGACCTCGCACCCTTTGGAAGAAGTAGCCTTCGTAACTTCCTCGAAGCCTTTCATGGCCTCAAGAACATCCCCACTAAAAAAGGAAAAGTTCATCTTTGGGTGTTGCTCCTACAAAGTGTACAAGAAGGAGGCGATGGTTTCAAATATCGTATTTTCTTCTGCTTTCACAATGAGCACAGTGGTATTTGCCTTAACCTAAATGATCTTTTCTTTTTCTAGAGCAACTTCATCCTTGGTCGCCTCATACTTCTTCTCAGTAGCTTCAGCTCGTAGCACTGTCACATCCAATTTGCCCTTTACTCTTGTCAGCTCATCCACTACTTTATTGAAGTTTGATGTAAGGTTAGATGTGACAGCCTCATGATTTGTCACCTCATGAGATAGAGCTTCCTTGACTTCTTTTTTGGTGGCCTCAGCATTTCTTGTTCTGTCTTTCAACTCTAACGCCTCAGCAATCATACTAGCCAGGTCGTCCTTAAGTTTTTCCTTCCCCTCCTCCCAAGCTAGGAGCTCGTCCCTCAACTTTATTGCTCCTAGCACGCTCTGAAAAAGTAAATGGTCAAGTCAAATTACAAAGAGGTAAAAAAACCAAGGTGAAAGGACTTTACTTACCAGCAGACTATAACAAGCTACATAGCCCATCAATCCTTTACTTGAGAACTCCTCCAACTCCAATGCTCTAGTGCAAAACCCCAGGATCAGCTCCACATTCTCCTAGAGGAAGTTGTAATACTCCCGTATCTTTAGGCCAAGACGATAGGTTGCTCCTCAGTCTTAACCTTAGGTGCCACTTGTTCTGAAGTAGCAATAACTCTTTTCCCCTTGTCCACTCTTTGCTTTTTAGCAGAAGGCTTAGATAAGGATGTGACCTTGATTGCCTCAACTATCTCGACCGCATCAGGATGTGAGGTGGGAACCAGCACCTACAAGGATGCTACGCCAAGGCCAAAGAAGATTAACTTGCAGCAGCATGAGCTACAACATTATCATGAACCAATAAGGTCGCGACAATAGCACGGTCAATAGCCCAAGCAAAAGGAGAGGTTGGTGGCCTTCGAAGGTTAAGTCTCACCATGTTTTCATAATCTTGAAAGTTTGTTAAGTTGATCTCCCTAATTTGGTGAGCTCCAATCTCTCCAGTGAGCTCAATGTTTAAAGCTGGAGCAAGCTTGTGTGCACGCAAGAGATCTTTGTCAAATTTGAGGTCATTTTTGAGATCGTTCGCAGTAGCAAACTAGCCTAACACTTCAACCTTCTCAGCCTTAAGCGTTGGTTTCTCTTTGCCAACCCCGTTCAGAAAATGAAACAAAATGTCAGAAAAAAATATAATAAATACATGAATTCATGGAAGCTCGCACGTCCTCAGCTCACTTATCAGGAGTAAGAACGAAGCTGAACTTGTGAAGATGATGCAAAGATAAGCAAGAAACATAAAACCAATGGGTTTTGTAGTTCTCTACATTAGACTTGCCTTCAGCGTCACCTTGTGGCAAGATCCTCTTGTGCTTGATTTGTCAAGTTATCAGATAGTAATCCCATCCCTTTGATCTATGCCCTTAATGCTATATAGATAGTAAAGAACCCTTACCAGTGGAGGAGGGAGATTATTCCTAAGGTAAAGGATGGCAAGGAAGGTAAGCGAGGAGTAAGAATTTGGTGTGAGCTGGAAAGGGCAGAGTCTTAGTTTATTTAACAGATCAACAATATAGGGATAAACTGGGAACCTAAGCCCAGTAGTGAGATGGTGGGTGCTAATAGCAACAAATCCTGAAGTGAGATAAACTGCGTGGTTGTCAGGAGAAGGTGTCATGATGTGACAACCCTTGGGGAACTAGTATGATTTAACAATTCTCTTAGGTTCATTGAGCTTGATGGTCAAAGAGTGGTGATTAAACACTATGCTAGCTAGAAACCTCTCACTCCCAGTGACTTGCTGTCCCTTAGTGAGGTTAGGATGAGAAGAAAACCTCTCAGCAACCTTACCACTCCCAGAGGCCACTTCATTTACAGAACATGTCAACTCCTTACTTTGGGATGGGGAGTTAGAATCATCAACACTCCCCACTTGGTAACCAAGGCATTTATGAGCTGCCATCTACATAGAAGGAGGAATAGTCAAGTCATTTCAAGCAGACCATACCTAAAAGCTAAAACTTCTATCTGCTAGACAGGGAATGTCCTATGCAGTAAGTCATATATGCTTTATCACCACATCTATGACAGACTACTCAAAACATAGGAGGCTCAACTAATGAGTCCATTAGGTGGCTAAACCTAGGAAATAGATAGAAAGCTAGACTCTATAATTTGTGACCTTAAACTATAGGCATTTTATCAAATGGATGGCATGCCAATTTCCACAAATAATAGAAGGAGCACAAATAAGTACACAATAGAATCGATCGGCACACAAAAAATCCTAGTAACTAACAAGCACACACCGAACTCTCTAAGCAACAAAGTATCAGAAATCCACAGAAGCAAGACCCTAGTGAAAAGTAGAAGATTAGAACCAAGGAAGTGTTAAAAAAAAACTTACCGTATAAATAAAGTGAGATAAATTCTGAACAGAATGATCGATTTCCAGCAACCTAAATCCAAAAACTACTATTGCAAACTGGGTGAAGCAAAAAAGGCGAAGAACAGTGATGGCTATTTGAAAGCTTGAGAAGCAAGTGAGAAGCAAAAGCTTAGGTTTTCAAAAGTAAGAGGGACAAGAGGGTTTTTCTCACCTTATAAAACTCAATCGGCCTCACCGTTAAATTTGGAGACTAATCAACTACCTTCGATCTAATGGTGCAATGAATAGCAAGGCTCAATCATCGACACACTAATGGTTATGGGAAAATACATGCAATAAATGCAGTAATGATGATATGGGCTGGTGCAGATGAAATGATGGAACACAAGTCTAAATGACAGCATAGAAGGTCACAATTGTTTGCTTTTACTAGCGAGCTACAACTCCAAGTTTGCAGATCGCATCGAAAGCTAGGGGTTAATGATGTGATATTTTTGGAACTATACAAATAGGCTGGTAAAAGCTCAATAGACAAGTCCAGCTGATAAAAACCTAGCACAACTCGGATCGAGGTCACAAGAGCAAGGCATTAGGTCACCAAATGCGAACTCAGATTGCTAGCTAACAAGGGTCAAAGTAGTAATCTCAGGTCATTAAGGACGAGGTCTAGTCTGTAACTCAAAGCATGCCCTCCCAGCCATCAATTTAGAGAAGACAGTTCAATTGCTTATTTAATAGGAATCCGTTATTAACCGTTGTAACCAATTTATGATTCATTTTCGTTATAAAATAGATTGTAACACCCCTGTTACTGTAAAAAAGGGATAATATGAACAGAATATTAAAAACTCAGTAAAATACTGATAAATATTATAACCGTGAATGTAAGCCTTGCATCTAGGTGAACCACATTAAAAAGCTCTTTGTGTTCCCTATTCTTTCTCTCTTTCTCTCTCTTCCTTGCAGATTTGCCTTTATAACTTAGAGTATGGGGTACCAGACTTAGGTTGACCGATTTTAGACGTCAACAAGACTCTATGTGTCATTTCATACAGATGTGAAGATAAAAATGCAAGGCTCATAATAATATGATTTTCTACTTGCATTTGACAAAAAATCTATGTCAGAAAGATACAAATATCCCCCAAAATAGAAAAAATAATATAGAAGTGCATTTGCTCTCAAATTCATAAAACAGAATCTCCTCTTCATATTTAATTTTTAAAATATATTTTGTTTAAAATCAAGTATATTTTTCTGCCAAATTAGTTTACAAAGCCAACTTATAACACATTGACGCACGATATCAATCTTTGACACAGTTAAAAGGTTATATTTTCTTTTAATAATGTTAAAATCCTTTGGTGTTCTAAGGAATGTAATCAAGCTACTTATGAAGCTACTAAAGAGGCTGGAAGTGTAATTAAGAGTGGGATAGAACATCTATCCAAAATTACTCCAAATACTGAGTCATTTATACTTTATGACTCCTCTCTGGTGAATGAATAAAATTCTTTTTTATAAAAAAAATAATACAGAAATGTATTTGCTCTCAAATTTATATAGGAAGATTTCGTTTTCATACTTGATTTTTAAAATATATTTTGTTTAAAATTGAGTGTTTGTCTGCTAAATTAGTTCACAAGGTCAACTTATCACACATTGATGCATGATATCAATCTTTGACACAATTAAAAAGTTATATTTTCTTTTAATAATGTTGAACTCCTTTGATGTTCTAAGGAATGTAATCAAGCTACTTATGAAACTACTAAATAGGCAGGATGTGTAATTAAGAGTGGAACAGAACGTCTGTCCAAAATTCCTCCAAATACTGAGTCATTTATACTTTATGACTACTTGTCTTTGGTGAATGAATAAAATTCCTTTTTTATATATAAAAAAAAAATTAGTCAAACTAACAGAATATTATGTTGAGGGAGGGCCTGCAATGAAAATATATAAATTAAGAGAGGGTTAAAATTTATAGAAAGTTAATAACAAATGAAATTAAAATTTAAGATTTAATCGTAAAATATATATAAATGAAACTAGAGATTGAAACAAAACAGAAAACTTAATTTAACCGGCTTTTAACCAAGATAAATAAATAAAAGATAATATGTATCAATAAAAAATAAAAATAAATCATAGGTGTTAAATTCAAAATTTTAAAATACAACTAACTTTTTTTTTATTCTTAAAAGCAACTATAAATAGTTTAGGGATTATTTGGGAAACTGTATTTTTGTTTTCAAAAATAATTTTTTTATTTCTTTGTTCTACAAAAATAAAAAAATCTATTTGGTAACCTGTTTTCTAAAAGTATAACCGAAAAAATAGTTTTCAAGAAACACCAAAATGATATTTTTTCTTATTTTTGTATAAAATTATTTTCAAATTTTTTTAAAAAATAAGAAGAATACTTGTTTTTATTAATGACAAAGTTATAAATAATATTAAATATTTTTTTTTCATCTTTAAAAATAAAAAAAAATTATTTTTAAAATTTACATCCAAATAAATTTTTTATTTTTTAAAAAAATTATTTTTAAAAAATAATAAAACAAAAATAACTGAAAACACTTCTAACCTTAATTTCCTGATAAATTAAATTCTACCCTATAAATATCCAATCTAGAATAAGGCATTCGTTCGACAGGTATTTATCAATGCTGTCCCAGGGCCATGGTACTAAAATTAAACGATATAAATTGTCGGGATAATAAAGAGCAAAAGAGCGGTGTGGAGGAGGAAAGAGAGACAAAGCATGTCTTTCTGGATCTTTTTAAGCTAGCATTTTCTGATCTTTCAAGCTTATAAACCATAGAACCATTCATGCCACGTGAACTAAGCTCAACAATGCAAAACGTATATTGGGAATCTGATAAGAGCAGGGAAAGAAAAGTAATGTCACTTCAGAATGATGAAATTATACTTGTTTATAATTATTACAGATCCATTTGTTACCAAACAAGCTTACAAAAAATTATTACAGATCCATTTGTTACCAAACAAGCTTACAAAGTTCTAACCACATCGTTCCTTCTTGAAAGTGATTTAACAAGTTATGAAATAGAGAAATTAGCGTCTAATCTTGGTCTAAGCGGTTAAAATATTATGCTTTTGGTTGCAAATTAAAAAGGACAAGATTGAGAAATATCCAGTGGACCTTCGGTTCGCACGTGAATGATCGTCAAGCAGTAGATCTCCAAACACAAGCAAGACGAAATTTAGGCCAGCCAAACCAAGCAGGATTGCATTAGTCAGGGTCACCGATCCATATATTTCCATTTTGAAATTTGAAACCAAATGACATAGAAAAATAATAAATCAAAAATAAATGGGGTAAAAAGGATAAAATTTTGAATTAAAAATCTTTGAACAGAGAACGGAAAAACCATCTTTAAATTCAAATAGGTAAATGCAAAATTGTAAACCCAGTGAAGGTGAAAATTGAGGGAAAAAGGAAGAATCTGCACAGCATCACAGTGAAACTGAGAAAAGAAAGGAAAACGGCAGCCTGTAGCATTGAAGAGATTGCAGAAGGAGGTTAGACAGGAAATCTCACCTCGTTGCATCAGCCACTCCAACTAATCACAATGCATCATTCTCCCAAGTCGGCGGACAAACGAAACCGTGTGATTACAGTGAAGCTTTCACGCGCTGGTCCTTGCGAGAGGAGTTTCCGTAATCGTCAAGATTGCTGAACGGACTACTTTAACTTGAGACATTAATTAATAGTATTCATAATTGATTAAAACAAACACCGACCAGTATAGATGGAGCTTCAAGTAGAGAAACCATACAAATCAACAAACCATTAAACATAATGATATGCCATCATAAAGTATATCTCATCTCAGATTTTGATGGTTAAAATTTGATAATGTCTTGTCCAGACGTTGTTGCATCTTATCGTTGTAGTTTAGGACTTTATCTTTTAGCTTAATGCCATGCAGACTCTTCTTAGATACCTCATGGCTTAACATACATCAGAAGTAACAAAGAATGGATAGTTAGTTTGGTTCTAATTGTTTCAATAGAAAATAAAATTTTATAGATTTCTAGAAAATGAATTGATTTTTTATTGTTTGAATAACATAATAAAAAAAATATTTTTTCTTATTTAGTACATAAAAATAAATTATTTTTTTATTAAAAAAATATTGTTATACATATAAATTTCATCTTTAAAATTAAATTGTGCAATAATGTTTTGTATTAAAATATTTGCAAAATAGAGGAAAGAGAGGAGAGAAAAAAATAAAAGAGAGGGAGGAAAGAAAAAAGGAGATAGAAATAAAATAGTAAAAGAAGAGAGAGAATGTAAAGAAGTAGAGATGGGTAGAGAAAGAAAGATAGGAGAGAGGAAAAAGGAAAGTAAAAAAAGTATGAATGTAATTACATAATATAATATGATTTGGAAGAATAATTTTTTTAATTAAAAGAAAATATTACTTTTTCTCAAATAAAGCATCATTTTCTATTTATCAAAATCTACTTTCTGTTAATCAATTTTTTTAAACTTAATCTATTAGTCATTTAACATAATTAAAATATCTTAAATTTATACATGCTCATTTGTCCTCCGAAAGGTCAAGTGTAATCATAAAATAAAATAGATATAAATTATTATCAGATTAAATATAACACAAGTCAATTATGAAGTGTCAAAGTCTGCTTCCTCACAAATTCTGTCACCAAGAATCAACTATTAGGAACTATATTGTTGGAAAATTTTATATATTTAAAACATTTATATTCCAAGAGGATGAAAAAAATAAGAGAAGTTACTTGATACCTACCTTTTAAGACCTAAGTTGATTATAAAACATCTTTAATGAAATAAAGCCTTCATACTATTTTATTAGCTACGTTAAAATAGAGGATGCCTTCAAATCCTAATTACAAATCTAAGTTTAAAAAAAAAAAGAAGTAAATTATAAAGGGTTTGTGTTTCACATTAATTGAAATTCTACCCTTTAAATATACGATCCGCAGGCATCCTCTCTACTGAGATTCATCAACGCTGTCCTAGAGCTATATCCTGGAGAGCAAAGAGCCAACCTTGCATCCCTGCTTCCAATATGCATTCTGATAAGAGGAGAAAAAGCCATCCCCCCATCCCTGCCTTCAATATGCATTCCGATAATTAAGAAGAGAAAAAAGAGAAGCAGGAATCAGGCATTCGTTTGACAGGTAACCATCAACAATGCTGTCCCAAAGCGATACCAAGAGAAAAAAGTCGTAGCAGTTCTTAATATGCATTGGTAGAAGAAGAGAGACGCAGGGTTGGAGTCACTGACAGACCTAGCGCTCTATATGATTTTGACAAAGCTAGACGTCAAGGACTTAGCGAGAGTCGCATGTGTTACCACAAGGCTTTGGGATTTCGTTGAAGACCTTGATCTATGGTCCAAAATCTGTTTCGAGGAGCTCCATATGATGGATCCTTCACATGTTTGGTTAGATAGAATGAATATTAATGGGAATAGAAAGAAAAAAGAAAATGATAATGAAAAGAAGAATGAAAATCTATTACTTTATTTAATATATCATGAAAAGAAGAATGGAAATTCATTATTCAAGTTTCATATCCCCTCTCTTCCTTAAGTTGATACAGCCTGTGTTCCGACACAAGCCGTTGAAATCTTCAAGTAGAATACAGAAATAAGAACATTAATTGATACCAGAGAAAATTGAAAAAAAAAAAAGATCAAAACCAAAAAAATTGAAAGGCTCGTTGGTACATTGTCTGAGCATCAGTGGCAAGCAGTGGCGGACCCAGGATCCTGGGCCAATGGGGTCTAAAATAGGAAAATTTAGAATTTAACTCTAAAGTTTTTACTTTTTTTCACTAAGGCTCATTTTTAAAATTTTTTTTCAATTTAATCCCTGTTGAATTTTCAATTTAGTCCTTCTATCAAATTTTTTTTTTTAATATTATAATTTTTTTGAAAAAATTGAGTGGGGGCTTGAGCCCCCACTGGGCCCAATGTGGGTCCGCCCTTGGTGACAAGGCCAGAGAGACCAATGAAGAGCTTATCATGGACTTTGTAGATCCTCTGGAAATCGATGGCGATTGTTTGGAGTTGAACACCGAGCCTTCGATCACTAGCAATAGCGAAGCAATTCTTCCCTATCATTGCTACAAGAGCACTTCCATTATACTCGAATATAGACATTTTCATTAAACAAGGGTCGATTTTTTCGATAAAAAATACACAGACTAGAATTCAGTGGGAATACCAGATTCCACACATTTTTTGAAGGAATAGCTCTTTCATTATTTAATGGAATATAACATTCCATAGAATGAGATATTTCATTCATTCCACTCAATCAAATCATATCATTTTTAATTTCATCTCTCATTTCTTTTTCATTCCACCCAATCAAAGATCCTTGTGAAAACTCTTGCGTCGTTCAAGTTGAATGAATTATTTAAACTTGCGTTTGAAATTTAAGCCGATATCAAATAATTTTTGTTTACATATTTCAATTGTAATTTATTTTTATTATATTTAATGAGATTTTTTTTCTTTAACTAATCTTGGAGTGCGAGTCTGGTTGTTTTGTCTTTATTTTGATTTAATTAATTAATTCATAATTCTTCCTTCCGCAGTCAGCTCATGATATATGGCGAGAAGCTTTTAAAATGTACCCATGGGGTCTTGTTAAACGTGTGAAAGGATGCTGGGACAGAATAAAAACTTGGCTGACCAATAATTTTCCAGAAGCTGCGGCAACACTTGGTAAAGGTGCCAGCGAAGCTGACATTAAAGAATTAGAGAAAACCTTAAAAGTGAAATTAACTGCCGCTACAAGGATACTGTACCGCCTTCACAATGGCCAAACCAGAGCAGAAGACGGTATGAATAAGATGGGCCTGATAGGCGCCCACCGTTTCCGTACCCATGAGACAAACCTTTCTCTTTTACCTTTGAAAAGGACAATCGAATTAACTCAGGATCTAATGCGTTTCCCACTTTTTTCATCCACTGAACCCAAGCCTAAGTCTAGGTCTAAGTCTAAGTATGTTGTCATAGCTGCAAATTCCTCACCTGGCAAATGGACTGATAAAGTGTTTTTGCTCAACTGTGTCAATCGTCAACTGTATTCTTGGTCCAATCTGTTTGGCCGAGAAGAACAATGGATTCCATGTGTCCCAAATGCTCTGATTGGTTCAGTGCGTAAGTTGAAGGGTGATCAATAACAGGATGCCATGTTGCTGTGGCTGGAAGAACATGGTCGGCGTATACAAAGTGGCGTTATCAAACTTTGTGAACCAGGGGACGTTAAATGCATTGATCCTTTTCCACAAACACCACCTCATTGTTTGACAGTTGTAACCGATGGTGTGCAGGTAGAGGCATGCGTATACTCCCTTTTTCCCTTTGATGAATTATATTCACATTATTGACTTGGCATGCTTGGGCAATTATGGCTGTCAATGTACGATGAAATATATTCACATTAAGACTAATAATATTGTTTATTTGTTTAGGTTACTGCTTGTTCGATGTTTGTCCCTGAATTGTCATCTCGTCTTTTCAGTATTGAGTATCCGAGGAACTACCAATTTTTGTATTCAATCCGCGTGTCCCTTCTGCCTCAAGGATGCTTTGGCAATGGAATGTCCTTCAGCTCTTGCCAGCCTTATCGAATGCATTGGGTCATCCGTGAAAATAATGTTGTACTCTATGATTTCGATTTTGAACGAGTGGTATGCTTTCTTGTGTTTTCCTTGTTTTCTTGGGTTTATGTGGTAATTTATTTCACTATAAATTTAGTAACATGATTTTTACTAGACAGCAGGAGCTACATCATGCATGTGTTTTCCTTGAGCATTTAAATGTCAGTATGTGTTTTATCTGAATAATCCCTTATCATTGACTCCATAAGTAGCTTTGTCTATGGATTTCTGGTTCAACATGTAGATGAAACGGTTGATTTAGGTGGATTTTAACTGATTAAGGTTTAGCTGATAGGAATTGATTTATATTTGTGTTAGTTTTGTTAATTTTTACAATTAAAAGTATCATCTGCCAATGGCAATTTTGGTTTCTAGTGTAAAAGAAGAAATCTCATGCATAGGAGAAGAACTCAATAACTTGAAAACATCTAAATAGAATAACTTTCCAGTTTCTTTCTATGTTTAGCAAGGAGATTACCTGGAAAAAAAAAATGGTGCTGAACACCAAAAAGAAGACATAAAATCTAGCCATATTTTCTCTCTCTTGTCTCTTGGCATGACTAAGACCAGAAATCTCCCTTGGTAAACTGAGTATGTTTTCCAATCAAAACCACTAAAGTGTGATCTCTAGTCATAGTTACTGACGAATGATTTGTAACCCTTCCTTTGACTCAAGTGCACTGTCTTTTTCCATTACCTCTCCTCCACTAAAGGATTTCTCCAATGGAAGATCTCAAGTTCTTCATATTTGTATGGTATTTGGGTACCATGAATTTTTAGCAGAAATTTTTGGAATCAGAAAGTTTTGATTATTATTCTGTGAAATTATTGTATATGTCTTATCTTTTAGAGGCCTAGTATTTGAATATAGTGTTTAAAGTATTAATTTATATCCAATATTTTCACAGTTTCCAATTATTGATTCAAGTAACAGAGAAATTGTTGACGAGGATCTCATACGACTATGTAAGCCATCAGGTTCTTTGGAAGGGTTCTTCACTTGTGTACCTGGCAGGTATGCTTTTGTGTGTGATATTATTGACAAGTGATTCTGTGGAAGGGTTCTTAGTTAAAAATAATGTTTTTTCCACCATGGTTGTAATCACACCTACAATTAAGGGTACGTGGCGATTAAATTTTTTTTATTTTTATTTAAAAAGAATAAAAATTCATATAAATAATTTTATTAGACTCATTAGTTTTAAATGTATTTATTATTTATGTTATTTTAGTTAGTATTTTTTTAATGATTATAACAAAATAGATGGACTAAAAAAAGATATAATTAAACTCAATTAAAAATAATCCTTCTCACTTTTACAACACTTAAAGAAACAATTAATGTATTTTAATATTTTAGTGGGATAAAATTTAAAATTCATTGGCAGCATTTAAATGTTATATGTAATAGCACATGATATTTTAAGAAGGTCAATGAAACACACACCTACACTAAAATATACATAATTTTATAACTGAAAAAAAAAATTTAATATGAAGCTAGCTAATTTTGAGTTATTGGTGGGTGGTTATTTAAGAGTTAATTTTTTTTAAATGCACATATTAAAAACCTCAAATAGTTAATAATTTTATTATGTAAAAATTTCTCATAAGCTTCAAGCATCTATATTTCTAGATGCTATTGCTTGAAGACATAAATCATTTAAATTGATATCACTGATGTGATTTGAGTTGTTTGCCTTTTTTTTTTTTTTTTCCTTTTCTTATTGGTTGATCCAGAGGGAAGTGCTTTTGAAGTTAGATTTGTTGGATTTGATTTACTCATAAATGTAATATGCACAAAGAGAATATCACATCTTAATCAAATCCTAAAACATATTCACAATA
>JANHAO010005524.1:0-22511 GCA_026873985.1 Saraca asoca | reverse complement strand
GATAAAAAGAATAGCAAAACCACAAATTAATAACAAATTGAGAGGTAATAATCAATATAATAATAGGCATTTTACTCGTTTATCACTTAATATGTTGTTGATTATTGTGTTTTCAAATTTATGTTGGAATCATGGTTGCTAATTTCATTTTATCAAGTATCATATTTTCGATTACTTGAATTTCATATTGAATTGTAGTTTACAATTATATATTGAGATTATGGTTGCAGATCTGGTAAGCACATTCTCACGGCAATATATTTATATATATATATATATATATACTTTCGATTGGGACTTTAAATGGGAGTTTTGGGTGATCATGGAATTGTTTACTCACTGAGTTTCTATGAAACTCATTCCCCTTTTCTTCCATATTTTACAGAGCCAGACATCTCCTATAGCATCACCATCTTTCATGGGTACAGAATCTGCCCTTGATCGAGTAGATTGTTCCAGCGGAGATTTAAAGTATAACAAATGGTGTAAAGTTTGGCAGTTGGTAGGATTGCATATGCATGTATTGTGTATAATTAATGGATGCCTAGTAGGATGTAAATTGTATAGTCTGGGCTATTGTATTTTATTATGATGTTATACAGGTTGTGGTGGGTGTGTAGTCCTTGTATTGTTGTATAGGTCTTGTGGCCAAATGCTTGAAATATAGAGGAAACTCTGTCAGATTTCCATTAGAATTTAATATATCAATATTTCATCATGGATTGATGAAATAGTGAGTCATTGATATGTAACCGCATTGTAAGGCTTGTAGAGGGATTCTTGATGGTGACCTTCTAAGTCGATCATGCTCCCTGGATTGGGGCGTGATATATAGCCAACTCCTTAACTAAAGCTATTGCTTATTGAATTTCCACAGTTACAAAGCATAGCTTTAGTATCGTACTAGTTGCATCTTAAAGCTCTATAGAACTTTCACCCTATCTTATGGTTTTATATAGGTTTCTCCATCAATAGAATCCTTTGGTGGGTGGCTAATGATTTTTGCTAGGAAAACAAAGACTAATGCTTATGGAGGAGTAAGTCAAACATTTTGACTTTTCAACATTAATTCAAGAGAGTTCGATAGGTTTATGTTGTTTAATGAGGTAATTATAACAATCATTATTCTTTCCATCTTCTTTTTCATTTTTGTTCTTTCAAATATGCATTTAGTCACTGCATGGCAATTCAATGAGTCTAGCTATATTGTAAGCTTATTCAATGGACTAACCTTTATCTTAGTACTGATATAACTCATAGATTTAGTTCACAAATCAAGTTACTAGTTTTATAATCTTAGACATATTCATTGCTCAGGTAATTGCATATGATTTTAATCAAGGTCATTAAATCATGAATCGTATTGTGAATCAACTGGTCAAATTTTTTTACTCATGAATCGAAGTAATCCATGAATTGGTACAATTCACAAAAGCAACATAAAAATAATATGTTTAATGTTATATATAATAAAATGTAAACATAAATGACAAAAAAGCATAATTTAAGCTAAAAATTTATACTTCTCTAATATATATCATAAACTAAAAATTATAAATATAGAATTTCAAAAGAGTTAAGTCATATAAATTTAGAACAAACTTAATATATCATAATTCATAAACAAATAATATAATAATGAAGCACTCGAGCATTCAAATTTCTTCATCTCCCCCCTCTTCAATTTCATTATCATCAAAGAGGCTTCAAGGTAAGAAGAATAAGATTTTAAAAGATAGGTAAGGATAAAAGTGAAGGAGAATGTGACATAGTTAAGTTTTAAAGTAGAAAAAAAAAATGAAAACAAGCCCTTCACAAGCCTTTTTTTAAAAAAATTTGGATCACGCTCATAAATGGGCTGACTTGGTTCTGTATCCTACAAAGAGAAATAGGAGCTGTTACATAGGAAATAAGAGAGGATAAATCATTCTTTGCTTCAACAAATCGCAAGGAACCACATGGTTCCTCCAATTCTAACATGATTCAAGGGTACAAATGATTCTATTCAAGATTCAACATGTTTTCATTTAGAATTGACTCAAATCGCACAATTTGAATTGGGAATCGTATGATTTTGATTTCTATGATTTTAAATCATAAAATTCATCTAATCATCACACTACATGCCATCTCATTTAATCAACACACAAACATTCAATTCAAACATTCCTAATTTTATAAGCACATTATAGCTTGTCAAGTATTAAGACAAATTACTCCAGCCTTTAAAATATCATTAAGCTAAAAGCTTTGTGTGCAAGCAAGAGATTTATCATTACTTTACATACATTTCCCTCAAACTAGGGATTTTATATTATTAGTTAATTTTAACCCATAGCACTTTAGAATTTTTTGATCATACTATGAGTTTTCACAGTAACTTCATATCATATTTACCATTCTCATGGTTCACTCGCTTATTATGTCAAAATATAGTTTCAATAATTTCTATTATATTCATCTTCATATTTATGACCTATCAGCCATGATATCAATATACAATCCCAACAGATTTCCATATATACATGCATCACCTTAAAACATTCTATACTCACATGAACAAGCTTGCCATCATAGAGTGGCAACACAATCAATTCAAAGCATTTGCTCATAAAGATCGTCTCAAGTGCTTATCATGTATAGGAATAGCTATAAAGTGAAAATGGATATCACCAACGTCTGCAAGAAATACATGCTCCCAACGTACATGTACCCCTCACACAATCTCATTTAACTCTGTATTTGGACAGCATTGGTCTCTAGACTCTTCTATCTTTACAAGGGATTTCTATACTATTTTCTTACTTAACAGGTTACTTTATGGCATGCTCTAATACCACCTTTGTTACAATCCTATTGCCAAAGTTTATGACTGATGTGGAAATTGTTAAACCATCAGTTGCTCCTAACCTTTTTGACTTTACTTTACTATTATGTTGTCTGTTACAATTAATTTGTGTCTGTAATTTTAGGGGTAAAATGTTTTTCTATGCATACTATTGATATTTATGCCTATTTGAAATAAAAAAGACATGATCATTTGTCTCTTACCATAAACTTAAATATGACACTTAGAATTATGACGCTTCACTTTAGAGTGAGAGGAGATCAATATGACAAACACAAAGGTGTGGTCTTAACTACACCCATATGACTATCATTTCACTCAAAAGTTTGTATCTTTGAGTTCGATATCCATGACTATAAATTTGCATTGATAGTCCCCATAATTATAACAATGAGGATTGAGTCTAACTGACTCAGTAAGTTAAAACACTAAACCCACAATGAAATTTTATACTATCATGATCCAACCCACACCAATCATAACTAGTGTGAAAACATCTTATCGATGTCTCCATCGGCCTATAAATCTCTAAAGTTCCAAAATTTTCCTCTTACATATGAATGACCAACTAGGCTATTTTATTGCATGACAGTCTATATTTACTTACTAAGTTGTATTTGGTACTTATTGGAATTAAATTTACTCAATTATTAAACTTCCAATTATATTATTATTATAATTATTATTTCCCTCTTATACATGGTGGCTGAACCCCACTCCTAAATTAGACTCCTATATGTTATCACATAAACTTGCTCATGCCAAGAAAAGCAAACTAAAATTTATTATAAAACTTTTAAATATTATTTTGTAACTATTTATTTTAATAGGATTAACATTAATAAAATTATTTAAATAATATAATTTGTTACCTAATATATGATAGTACTCATAAGAAATTAAATAATACTTCATCTTTTATATATATTTAAATGGTAAGTGTTAAAAGGCTAGAAGAATTAGGCCCAACTCCACTAGGGAGCTTTTCATTTGCTAATATTAGGGCCAACACACAAAAAAAATGTTAAGCCCATAGGTTCTATAACATGCCTAGATGGGACTTCTCTTTTTAACTGGACCTTACAAAAAGACTTACTACTGGGTCCAATTTACCCTAAGTTTTTGCCTACTGGGGGACTGGGCTATCATGGGCCAGATAAGATACAATTTCCACATATTACATTTCCTCAGAAACTGGGTTCAAAGTTGGAGGTGGAGGGCCTTCCAAGAAAACAGCATTAGCCTTGTACATTAGATGAGGGCCGAACACATCAAACATCGCAGAATAATGAAACCTAATATAGTAACTCCCAAGAGCAGCGTGGAAGTCCCAAAATCAGCAATCAGTGTAGAAGAATTCAGGTGGGTCCCTATTTTGATGAACTTGGGATTTTAAAAGTATCTAAAAAAATTATAAAAATACAAAAAGTAAGTATAAAATACTTAATGAGTGACTGTGAATCCATTTTGTTGAAAATTTATTAGCAATGAAATATTCATAAGTTTATAACCAAAATATTAAGTTCAAATAAATTTTATTTATGTAAAAGCCCAATATTTAATATTTTCATTATTTTACATAGTGAGATAAAGTTTCCAAATTTCTTTATTATTGACTTGCTCTCACTTTTTTGCTTACTCCATTTTCATTGCTTATGCTAATTTGTAGACTGCCTATCCCAATATTCAGGTAATCATATCACAAAACATCCTCTAATGGCGATTGTGTCAAGTTTGTGAAATTGTCATTATCATTGTGTCAGTTTGAATTCCTTGTTGCTCAGTCTGCAAAGTGACATACACTAGCATTTTCTACTGTCGTCTTTCTTAATATTTTACAGCTAATGTTTTACTATCTAATTTTTACTTATTTTATAATTTTTATTTAAATTTTAACTTTTAAAATTAACTCAATGTTAGACATTTTATAAATTAGACCATTTCTTATAAAAAAATATGGGGGATCAACTGCTGTTAATTGAGATTGCACAAACTATTAAATCAATTTAAAATTAACTTTCTTAGGCCATTGACTTCCAAAATGAAAGTTTTAAATTTAACATCAACTTCATCTTTGATTACACAAATTTGTGATATTTTCATTATAAATCTCACACCATAAAAAACAGTATCCACCCTTACTATTTAAAGTTTCAAATGAAACCTAAAAATTTATGCGGCAGAAATAGATAAAAAAAATTGTAATGACACTCATGTTTGGGAGTAAGAGTAAAAAGAACTAAAGAAAACAAAGTTTTAATCCTGTATCTATGGCTAGCACTAACTTAGTGGACAACCCACTGGTGCATCTTGTAAAGCCTCTGACAATAAGGATATACCAACTTCATAGCTTGTCCTACAAACAACATTATTTTCTCATCAGCCATTTTTTTCTCGGTTAAATTAATCTTTCACTCAAATTTGAATTAAATTTTTATAATTTAAATTTTTTAAATTCAATTTTTATATTTATTTTTGTTTTTAATTAGACATTTCTTATTTTTATTCAATTTTATTAGTAATTGATATATGTGAGTAATTATTTATTAATAATTTATAAACTAAAAGGTATATAATTTGTTATTTCCTTTCATTAGATAAAATATTATAATTTTCTCTAACTTTTTTTACACTTAAAATATATAAAAAAAGGAATTATACTTTTGTTTGTTAGTGAATAGATTAGTTAAAGTGATAAGTTTATAATTATATAAGTGATAAGTCTATATATGATAAATGATAAATTTAGAGAGGTGAATAAATTATAAACATATTATGATTCTATTTTATGTATATATTTTTAATATAAATACATATACATGGCTCATTATTGAGCATGGCTTCATAATATTTTCTCTTTCTCTCCCTTTTAACATGGTATCTAGAACTCTTTAAATCCTAGATATTTTCTCACTTCCTAACCCAACTGAACAAAACTCATTCTTTCTATTCATTCTTCTCCTTTTTTCATCTTTTGATGCCATAAGTCATGGTGGTTTCTATCTGATGGCAATTTTCGAATTGCATGTTTGGCAATAAGTATCCAGTATTTGGATACAATATTTTTGGTAGCTAATAGTGGTTAATTTTAGCAAAAAATGAATCTGTCTTGAAGTACGTGCACAGGAGTTCAAATTTCTTTAGAGGGTTTCGAAGTGCAAGAGGTAGAGAAAAATAGATCTGAGTTGACAGGACAATAGATCGGCAGACAGTAGACCTCCCTGGGTGACGTGTGTAGCACATGCGCTTAATTTTGAAGGCAAGTGAGGACCACATGTAGAGAACTCAGGTGGCGCGTTCACAACTTCCTGGCAACACGCTTCCTCCTATAGCTTTTCTAGTAGTTGGCACACCTTCTTGTGTAGTCAGATCTCGATTTGGAAAGTTTTACTACAATTTTTCTATTTTTTACAATTCTGGCGCAATTTTTTTCTAATTTTTTGGTTGAATAAACTATAATGGTTAACCCCATTTCTATTTTGAGTTCCAAAAACAAAAATCCAACCTTTAAGGATGAAGAAAAATCAGAATGCAAAACCTTCTTTTGAAATCTAATCCTAATGCCAGATAGAATTATTGACTGGAAGTTGGATACAGAATGCCGACAGTATCTTGCTTGGAGAATAGCTGTTGAATACTTTTTTGAGGGAATTGAAAAGGCAGATCACCTTACTTTGAATCCTCCTAAGATGGCACCAAAGTTAAATGGATAGTGAAAGACCAATATTTGTTTAGCCTCTTATGTAATACCTTAACAAGTGAAGTCAAGGATAATATTGTTCATTACAAAATAGTTAAGAATTGTGGACTTTCCTCGAGAGGATGTACTCAGAAAAAGATAATCTGCATTAGATATACAATTTATGTTGTTAGCCTTAGAGTTTATTAGATCAGTGATACTCTAAGCTATACTGATTTTGAATGTTGAAAAAGCAATTTTGAGCTAACAATATGCTTTAGCATGTTGAATTTATTTTTCAGGTATTTTGATTCAAGAACAATGAAGAAGTTCAAGATTAAGTATTCTAATAGTTTTGATTATAATAAGATTCTATGTAAATAAACTGAAATAGTATTTGATCTAGTTATTTTTAGAAGATGAAGTGAGGAAACTATTTTTAAAAGAAAATTCTACTACATACGTTGATGCAACATTGATATACTGAATAACTGTGAAAAATCTTCATAGATAAATCGAAGTCACTTTCATGTATTAAATAAAACTCACAGTTAGATCGATATTACTTTGATGTATGAACAAAAATCTCATTAATAAATCGATGCAACTTCAATGTATCGACTAAAAATCATTACCGAAGGCTTGAAAATTTATCCGCTTCGATGTACAAATCGAAGTATGGCCTCAAACAACTCGTTACACATCGAAGTTACACTGATGCATTAGTGAATAATAGACCATAATCGATGTTACATCGATGTGCAAACTGAAAAATTATTTTTCTGTTACAGACGGTTATGACAGTTATTCTAACCTAATCGCCTTCTATATATATGAGATTTTCACATATCTTTTGATATCTTTCAAGTGCGAAAACTAATTAAGAGAGAAACACTCAAAATCGCTCAAGTATCTTCAAAGTTTTGAAATCTTTTCTGGATCAACACTGCTTCAAGCTTATCTAGTTTTATTTGAGAATTTTTTTCTCAAACGATTGGTATTGTATATCTAATCCTTTTCTTAATTCTATTTTGTTTATTTGTAATTTCTAGGGTTTAGAAATCTGTATAGGTTTAGAAGAACTTGTTGTAAATCTTCTAGGTTAGCAAGAAACCTGTTAATTTCTTGTGATTTCATTGTAAAGACTAGCATTTCAGGAGCCTATCAATCTTGAAGGTTTTCTTTTATAATTCAGAGGTCTTTCGGTTGAGAAAGATCAAGTGAAGTAGACTTAAATTATGATTTCAATTCAAGTTGAACCACTTTAAAAGATTTGTCTTCATATCTTTACTTTCATCTGCACTTTCTAATTTCTGCAATTTGACATTTATCCTTACTTGCTTCATAACTGTTGTTTCTCATACTTTTACACAAAAATTTAATAAAATTCAAGTTTGATACTGGTGTATACTAATCTCTAACTAGATAAGGGCAAGATTCATTCTCTTTCTGCAATCTTTAACTATTTTAATTGGGATCGATATATGTGTATCATTATTTTAGCCTGATGAAAAAGGTAAAATTATTTTATAAATACATTTTGGTATTAATCATCTTTTTAAACAGTGGAATGCTCTTATTCCTATCACTATAGATTTTAAGGTGATGCAGACTCAACGAGAGAAATCGGGAGCTCTATGTTTTCTTATGGCTCTACCCTTTGAACTTAACACTGCCCGTTAACAAATCCTGATCAGTTCTAAATCACTCACATGGGTAAATGTATTTTATCATGTTCTTTGAAATGTCGAAGATGTGCCTTCTCAATCTACAACACTTTGTGAGTTATTTGCCTTGATTGGATATGATACTAGAGGCGATCGTGGTAGTGGTAAAGGAGAATGAGGAAGGGGTGTGATTATAATAATGCCTACATCTGTCATTATTGCAAAGGACTTGGTCATATCAAGAGAAATTGTCCCAAATTAAAAAATACACCACCTCAATTTGTACATAATATAACTAGTACTCCTGCATCAGAGTTTGAGCCTACCCATAGAATAATCATATCTAAAGATAAGTGTGCTCAATATCTTCAATTCCAAGTCTCTTAGCAATCTTCACCCATCTAGTTCACTATTATTATGATTCAGATAGGTAATCCTACTGTGTGTCTCTCTAGTTCCAATACTAGATTGGTTATTGATTCAGGTGCTACTGATCATATGATAAGTAATACATGTATCTTATTTTCTTTTCACAACTCATCTACCTCTCAAGTTACTTTAGCTAATAGGTCTACTACTTCTGTTGTTGGAAATGGTACAGTTGATATTGCACCTAATATTTCTTTATCTAATGTTTTATGTCTTCCCAAGTTCCCATTCAATTTACTTTCTGTCAGCTAATTAACATATACCTATAATTGCATCTTTTTTTTTCTTGGTTATTGTGTTTTTCAAGATCTTTTGATGGAGAAGATTTTTGGTAAAGGATACGAATCTAGTGGCTTGTACGTGCTTGATGAAAAAGTTCCCTTAGCCAATTACTACATCTGTTATCCTCACTCCACATTAGTTACATTGTTGCTTGGGTCATCATTGTTTAGCTTCTTGAAAGAAATTGTATCCTAGTTTAAGTTCTACTTTTACTTTAAATTATGAGTCATGTCAATGATAACAAAATATTTTACTCATTTAATTGTCCTCTCACTAAGATTTTTAAGGTTCAAACTGACTTATTTGAGCTATGTTATTATATATTCATGTTGTGTCAATTGGGATCATTATAGAAAATACTGCATTATTTGGCCTTTTTAGCAGTTTCTGTATCTTGGCTATAACTTGAGTTACAATTATCCAATTAATGTGATTCTTATCTTGTTGGAAAGATAAGATATAGCTCTATAACTTTCATACAGACCTTGATGGCTGAATCTCACGATTGGATGTCTAAAACTGGAGCTTAAACTAAAATTAGAATGTTGTCTTAGTTCTGTCTGGAGCAGCTCGGCCTTGAGCATTCATCAGGCAATATCTGGAGTTGTAGAAGTCCAAATGAGGTCAAACTAAGGCCAAATGGAAGTTAAGACACAAGGCTACAATTCTTATGAGACTTATTGGCCTAAATATATCATTTTGGGCATGCAAATTGAGTTGCAAAATAGACGTAGAATACTAACGTAATGGGCCTTTACAGAATTTAATTTTTATGCCCTAATTGATATAAACTTGGGCCTAATGATTATTCTTTGCACTAGCTCCACACTCAATCAGATTTAAGTCAATAAGTTGGTAAAAAAAACCAAAGAAGTAGTCTACAAATGGACATTCAAGCAAAAGGAGCAGTGATAGAAAATGGCAGTAAGCAAAAAAGATTACACCAACCCTCTATCATTGCTCTTACTTCACCAACTAGCAGCTAGCTTCTTTTTCCTATTTAGCACTTTCCAAAAGGGAGAGAGTTTTTCAGAGAGAAAATATATATGTTGTTCTTTTCTTTTTCTCTATAATTTTGTTTCTTCCATTCATGGAAGGCTAAATACTTTGTAATCAGTGCAAGGGATTGACAACTTGTTAATTAATGTTGAGATCTTGCTCTTTCACTCTGCAACTCAATTGTTGGTCATTTCTTCTCCTTTCCTCTCTATTTTGCTAAGAAATCTGAATTGAATGGCTTTATTTAGTTTAGATATTAATATGATAATGATCACTTGTAGAAAGAGGATGGCAAAAACTAAGCAATGCATCAAGCTTTTGATGGGTTGTTTACTTGGCTAAATCCTGATTTCTTAGGATGGTTTAGGCTTAATGAGATGTTTAATTTGTTTAACCTTAATTAACCAAATGCTAGGTGCTCGTCTAGTATAGAGGATTCATTACTCATTTCAAGGCTTTTTGCTATGATTTATGGCTAGGAATAGGATTAACAATTGAATGAATATTTAATGATCAAGGATAGATTAATCTCAAGTCTAATTGATTCCCTTAGGCTGGATGTTTGCTTGCTCTTGTTTACAGTTCTACATTGTTGTTTGTTGTTAGAATAGCTACTGCCAAACCACCCTTCCATTTTAATCTCTTGATTTGATTGTTATTATTAGAATTATCCAAGGGCTTGACCCAGTGTTACCTTTTGCTACAAGTAGTAGGGTAAAATGGTTACAAATTTCTAATTTTGATTGGTCTCGGCAACCATCAATTAGTCTGCTTAATAACATCATCAGTTTTATATTCCTCGAGTCAATAAATAGATTGCATCCCCTTTTGATTTAGTACATTTAGATATTTAGGGTCCTTGTCCTGTTATTTCCAAATTTAGTTATTGTTATTTTGTTATTTTTGTTGATGACTATTAGAGAGTTACTTGGCATAATTTACTGAAAAATTGATCAGAATTATTTAATATTTTTTATGCCTTTCATGCTAAAATTAAAAATCAATTCTAAACACCTATACACAACTTTTAGACTAATAATGCTAAAGAATGCTTTTCAATAAAATTTTCTTCTTATTTGTCATAGCATGATATAATTCATTAATCATCTTGTGCAATTAATTCACAACAAAATGGAGTAATTGAAAGAAAAAATCATCACCTATTAGAGGTAGTTCATACTCTTTTGTTTCAAATGAAAGTGCCCAAGGTGTTCTGGATAGATGCACTTGTTACAGCCTTTTTTTGATCAATTGTATGCTATCTTTGATTCTTGATGGGCAAATACCTTATTTTCTTTTGTTTCCTTCTTAGACATTGTTTCCTCTCACTCCATGTGTTTTTGGCTGCACATACTTTGTTCAAGATCATGGTCCTTAAATTTCTAAGTTAGATCATCAATCTTTGAAATGTGTCATTCTTGGATATTCTCAAACTCAAAAGAAATATTGATATTATTCCCCTGAGTTAGGTCATTATGTTGTTTCTTCTTATGCTAATTTCTTTGAATCCATTCCTTTTTTAGATCTTCTGAGTCTTCTTGCTCAGTATTAGATTCTGAGTTTGTTGATGAACATTTCCTTGTTGATTCCATTCCTCAGGATTTTTAGGTCTCTTCCACTAAAATTTGGATTTCTCCTTTTATTAAGTATGATTACTCTAGTAGAGTGCAGATATCAAATGTAGTTCATCCTTCTACCATCACTAAGGCATCAAGTAGAGTGCTTGTTACAGACATCTCATCAGCTTTGTCTCCCCTATCATCTTCTTCCTCACAAGATCTGCTTCTTGCGTCCTCTAATCTTGACTTGCTTATTATTCAATGAAAAAATATTCGTAGTTACACTCAGAAAGGTACCCATAATCACCCTTATCTGATTTCTATCTTTCTGTCTTATTCATCTTTACCTGTCTCATGATAATGCTTCATTGTCTCATTGGATTCTATTGTTGTTCCAAAGTTAGTTTCAAAGTCACTTTCTCATGATGGGTGGTGTGCTATTATAGAGGAAGATATGATGGCTCTTGAGGCCAATGAGACTTGGGATGTTGTGCCTTTATCGCAGGGTAAGTAATCTATTAAGTACAAATGGGTGCATATTATGAAAGTTAATCCAAACGATTCTATTGCTCAATTGAAAGCTCACTTAGTGGCAAAAGGGTATGCTAAGACTTATGACATTGATTATTCTGAATCTTTTTCTCCTGTGGCTAAGATTACTTCTATTCGTTTATTTATCTCTCTTGCTACCTCTCAAAACTTGGTTCTTCATCAGCTTATTATGAAAAATGCTTTTCTCCATGGTGATCTACTTAGGGAAGTATATATCGATCAACCACCTAATTTTATTGCTTAGGAGGAATATGAAAAAAGACAAAGTGTGCAAGTTGAAAAAGTCTTTGTATAGATTGAAACAGTCTCCTCGAGTCTAGTTTAGAAAATTTAGTGATATGGTCATAGAATTCAAAATGTAGAAAAGTGATCATGATCATTCTGTTTTCTATATACAATCAAATTCTAATTGTATTTTTTTGACTATCTATGTGAATGATATTATGATTACTGGCAATGATAGTTTAGGCATTTCAAAATTGAAGACTTTTCTCTAAACCAAAGTTCAGAATAAGGACCTAGAAGCACTTTGGTACTTCTTAGATATTGAGATTACTCAAAATATGCAAGGAATTTTCTTGTCACAAAGAAAATATGTATTTGATCTTTTGAATGAAATAGGTGTGCTTGGGACCAAAACATGCGATACCCTTATGATTCCAAATGTTAAGCTTGGATTGGAAGATAGAAAACTACTAGAAGACCCAGAACAATACATATGATTAGTGGAAAAATTGAACTATCTTACTATCACTAGGCTTGACATTTCTTTCTCAGCTAGTGTAGTAAGCCAGTTTATGAATTCTCCAAGAACCCTTCATTGGGATGCAATCATTCACATATTAAAATATTTGAAGAAGGCACCTAGGCATGGAATCTTATGCAAAAATTATGGCCATTATAGAATAGAAGGCTTTTCTAATATAGACTGAGCAAGATGTCTTATGGATCAAAGATTTACTTCAGGATATTGTGTGTTTATCGATGGAAATCTTGTATCCTAGAAAAGTAAGAATCAAGCTATTGGATCTCAATCAAGTGCAGAATCTGAATATCAGACTATAGCTCATGTTACATCTAAGCTTGTGTGGATTTCTTACCTTCTTCATCAACTTGGGATTAAGTCCCTCAGAGCTATGCAATTATGGTATGATAATCGGACTGCCATTCATATTGCTACAAATTCAGTTTTTCATGAGCGGACAAAGCATATAGAGGTTGATTGCCATTTTGTTAGGCAGAAACTCTACGAAGGAGTAACTGATCTTAGGCATATCAGAACTAGCGATCAAGTTGCTAACTTATTTACTAAGGCACTTCAGGGAAAATAGGTTAATAATATTTATAACAAGATGAGCATGTTTGATATCTATGGTCTAGCTTGAAAGGGAGTGTTAGTGAATAAATTAGTTAAAGTGATACATCTATGATTAGATAAGTGATAAGTTTATATATGATAAATGATAAATCTAGATGGGTCAATAAGTTATAAACCTATTAAGACTCTATTTCATGTATATATTTTCAATATAAATACATATGTTTGACTCATTATCAAGTGTGACTTTATATAAATTTTAATGAAATAAACTTTTTATAAAATTCATTGTTAAATTTAAAATACCTATCGTATAGATTATTTTCACAAATTTTCATATCAATTTGAAATTTAATATAAAATATAGGCATGAAATATAAGAAGTTTTTAACTATTTGATTGTATGTATATTATTTTTCAAAATTTTTAAAATTTTACATATAAAATAAATATGATAACTACTTGTAATTGAATGGTGAAATTGAAAAAAATTATTATAAATAAGTTATTAATCAGTATAAGAATTATAAATATATATATTTCTATAGTAAAATTAAAGACACCATACAGTTAAATCCTTGGTGACAAAGCACGAACTGACAAATTAAATCCAGAAAGCAAATATGTGCATTCAGTGGCAAAGCTTCAAAACTTTTCAAAATCATATATGAGTATTATGTAAGTATATATAAAAAAATTATATAAGTGATTCTCTATGTTTATTCTTGTTTATAATAAGATAATTCTTATTATTTTTTATTATATTTTATGAATAATTAGTATACATCGGCAACTATTTATTAATAATTTTATGGGTTGAAAAGAACATAATGCATTATTTCCTTCTAAAAATATAATTATTATATAAAATGTTATAATTTTTTAAGTTTTTTCTCACTTAATATATATATATATATATATATATATATAAAAGAGTGACCATTTTATAGATTTAAGTTCATACTAATCATCATGAACTTTATATATATTAGTTGCTGCAACTTAAGATTTTAGATTTAGATAAAAGAGGAAATTGAGAATAATAGAATTGCAAATCATAATTAAATTATGATTAATTAAGAAATATGTGATTAATATATAATAAAATCTATTATATTTAGATAAAAAAAATTAATACATGTGGATAAAATATTAACAGTATAAATTATAAATTATCTCTTTATAATATTTTAAAGCGTATATAAATAAATTACAATTAAAATCATACCATAAGCCGATAAAATAGATTTTTTCCCCGTTAAGAGTGATTAAGCCTTTCTTTAGTCGCCGATAAACCTAAAACTTGTTCTTCTTCTTTTTTCTCATTGTCCCTTTAAACCAAAATATGTCTATTTCCCTTCCATCATAAATAATGGATCTATTTCCCTCTAATAAGAAAAAATAGGTCTATTTCCCAGGCATTCAAACATTTTATTTTGCTCTAATTATCATTTTTTTTACGAACTAAGTAACTACAGTTTAAAAGTGGACTAAGAAGAAAAAAAATGAAAAATATTCCTCCAACATTGTCGCTTCAATTATCTGCATGCTCTAAGGAATGTGAACAGTCTCGAAAAGCAAATCTAGAAGAGAAGCTTTACTGGTCGAGAATTTGGATTGGCTGCATTTCACAGACAATGTTTTCTTCGGGTGCGAAAGATGATTGAGCTACTGGGTTTAGAATATAAGCTAAAAGGAAAGGCTTTCTAGTATTGTGAGAAAAAGTAGCTAATTGGAATTTAGAGGCAGGGTGTATGAGGGTCGAGTTAGATCAAGTTGTGAACTAATTTGATTGGATTTAAATGAACTTGATTTTATTCAATACTCAATTTATATTTAAATGAATCAATTTTTTTTTTGTTTGAATTCGATCCAAATTAAATTCGTGAACTATTAAGTTGATTGGATAGTTTGTTTGTTCTAATCAAATTAATCAAAATCTCAAATAAGTAAACTTAAATAAAAATAAATCAAGTTAATTCATATTATTAATTCATAAGCTCAATTATTAAAATATATTTATAAATATAATTAAGTTATTAAGTCAATTCATAAATTAAACGAGTCAAATTAATTATAAATAAAATTTAATTCATTTAGAAAAATGAAATAACCATTTAAGTTTAAGCTCTACTTATTTAGTTTATAAACTCAACTCATTGAACTGATATTTTAGTTGAATTATGAGTGATTTACAAGTTCAACAGGCATCACAGACTATATGTGGCCGTATAGTTCTATCTTGTGCTCACCAAATGATTTGTGAATCACAATCAACTTCATAGTTTGAAGGAAGGAAGCAGACATGAGGAAATTCTTAATTCACATCCTTCTTCTTATTACGGAGAAAAGAAGAGAAGAGAAATAGATATAGTTAACCCTACAATTGCAAATCTCCTATTATGTTTTGCCTATAATATAAATTGAATTTAATATTTTTATAGTTTGCTTCCAAGTTTAACTTGTTGGAATAATATTGTGTAATAATATAGTCAATCTATTTTAAACTAGATTATTAAATGTTAAATAATATTATCTATTTATTAATTCAAATATGTGATCATATTATCATTGAACTTTAATGTAACATTTAGACTATCTGCGGATCTATTGTTATATAGACTTTATTTATTGGGTCACCAATAATGGAAGGCAAGCACAATTCATTCTCACAAGGAGAGGTCTCTACTCTCATCCTATATATTATTGTGGTTGTTCTATTAAGATAATAGACTTAAATCTAATGACAACATCCAGGTACATAGGAATTTACCTCTTCTTTTATCTTTCTTTTTTTTTTATTTTCTTATAGGAATTATGGATATAGATCATAAATAGTGGCTATGAATACATTTTATCTTCAACATGAGTGCTAAACCTTAAATCATAATATTATAATTTTATACATATACATACTATAAGATTTGATTAGATATGTTTTGATTTGATTTACAACAGTGGTATTAGAGTCAATTAATCATGTTTTGTAGTTGTTTATTATATTTTTTTAGTATAGAATTTGTGTCGTTCTTAATCATGTTTATATTTAAAATAATTAATCATGAAATTTTGGGGTTTTTATTACATAAAATTACACAATTATATGACCTTTTTAATGGAAAAAAATTCTTGAGTGGGTAAAGAGAATCTTGAATTTAAATTCTCTAAAACCAAATTCTATTTTTGTATTTTTTTTCTTAAAATAAAATTTATTGATTTTAATTAAAGAAATATTGGGGTGAAATTCCATGACTTTGAAGGCCAAACCGAGTCAAATAATTTTTATCAGAACTGTGTCGCAAAACCTTTTCGCAAGCGAAGTTATGTCTGTCTGCAATTTTTTTTGGTATCATCCGGCAATCATGAAAGGTTTCTGGGAAAAGTTTTGTTTGGAATTTGTACTTTAATAGTCGTAAGTTGTTTCACACACCGTAGCTTTTACATCGGTCACCGCTTAAAGTTGCATCTTAAATTTCAGTATTCGAGGTGTCATCATGCTTTAGTTCCTAAGTCACACACTATATATTGGTTTTATTTCAGTATTCTTTTGTAATTAAATTATGAGCTACTTGCTAAAGAGAATTTTTTTTATTTTTTTGGATGATTTTGCATCTGAGCTTGGGAAATGAAAATTTGCATGAAATCAATTTTAAAAGGTTCAAATTCAGCTATATGGATGGGTCATTGACAATGTGTAAAGATGATCATCTAAATAAGCTAATAGAAAGTTCTATATATGATAATTATAGAATATCACAGAACTTATTCTAACTCTAAAAGTAGAGAAGAATATCTCTAGGTGTTATTTTTTTCTTTTGTAATTATCATTAAAATGTCATGATGTATATTTTGTATGACTGAGGATCCATCCATCAAACTCTCTTGGATTTTCTATTGAAATTTTTTATACCAAATTCTTATATACTGATGCATAATATATTTATCATATTCCCAATTTTGATATTATTTATTCACTAAAATAATTTTCTTATAAAATTATGTTTTTTGTTTGAGAATCTATTGTTATTTATATTATGATTATATAATTGAAATGACTACCGTGAGATCAGTTACATTTTTGTGTTAATTAAATGAAAATTTATTTTCTTAGAATAATATATTAGTAGTATGCTCACCCTATTAGTGTGACATTATTAATATATTTTTATTATATATAATAGATTGAATATTGTGGTTTTATAATTTTAAATACCTTATTTATAAGTATAATATTTGATCCTATATTATGTTCTATAATCTAAAATGTTCTATCGATGTTAAGTTTTATAATGTAATATTATTTTAATTGATTTGCTTATTCAATGTAATTCAGGGTCTTTAAGCGGGATTATAATGAATAAAAGGTAAACGAAAATTGTGTATTCTTTAATTATTGTGAGGGAACATATAGCATGATTGTATTTATATGCATTATGAATATTCATAACAAATATATTTTGATGAAATCTTCTAACTCTTTTGCTTTTATGCCATTAATTTCTGCTATTATCTTTATATGATCAATTACGAAAATTGAGAGTCTTTAAAATTATTTTTGGTCATCATAAATTGATTATAATCAATATTTCTTATATTTGTGCATCCACTTATCATAGAACTAATTATAATCAATTTTTTTGTACATGATAACTCTTGTTTAAAAATATTGTTTAAGAGGTCGATATGTGATATTGACATGTTAATCATGTTAATTTATAGTCACACTATTTAGTTAAAAAATGTTATTTTGTCAATTTTGCAAAATCAATGAATTTTTAAGTTATATTATTTTGGCACAATTAATATTGATATTTAAATTTTCTTGAAGTTGTGCATGCTGATTATTTTGTTAAATTTGACAAGTGATTTTATAGATATTTAATGGCAATCTAATACATGGAGCTTTTAATTAATTGTGTGTCTACCTATCATAGAGTCAATCATGATAAATTAAAGTGAAAATTATTTTATATACTAAGTAAATATTCTAATTATATATGTGTATGATTTACGAATTATATAAATAATGTACATGCCATATCAGCATGATATTATTTAATATAATTATGATATCCTTAAAAAAAAATCTCTCAAAATAATATGATTCCCCTTCCATAAAATGCAATCCTCTTTTGTGTGAGACAAATTTTGGAACCATTTTTTTTTTTCTGTTAGGATTAGGTGATATGCCTGATTGCTTGGCATGAATTAATATTGCAAATCATATTATGATCAATTTTTGCTTGTCTTAAGAACCTAAGTAGTATAATTTTAAATGAATCACTTTAAAAAATCATGTTCCACATTTTTTTAGAAAAAAAGGTGGAGACTCAATTATTATTATGTCCTCGTAATGGTGGTAAAATAATAAAGTGTGATTGGTCTCATGTGTTTTCATTGTTGATGACATAATTGTATACTCAAATATCATATATATGTTTGTGTTAATATATATTTTGTTTATACTTGAATTATTTCAAAGTAAGGGTTGACTCCTGAATTGAAAGTGGATGTGCTAATTGTATTTAACTTATCAATTAATGATCCATTGTGAATATGTGTTTGTAACAATATGCAGTACTATTTTGTTACTACTGTTGAATAAACAAACATTCATAGATATCTCATTAACACGTTGTACCCATTCATTGTAGTTGATTCACCTTATATGATGAAATAACTATGTTTAAACTATCAATATATCAATTCTTTTTGGATATGTGATTGTGAGAGTGGAAGCTACTATTTTGTAATTAATGTTAAATAGACATTCATAGTTACCTCAACACAGATAGCGGAGTTTGAAATTTTTCTGTAAAGCAACAATTTGAATTAGGCCTTAATGCTTGAGAGCCTATCGCCTTTATATTATGGCAACTCTGCTATTGCCTATTTCTCATATGTATTGATTTTGTTAGAGAGCAAATTTAATAAGTTTTATACTTGTATTAAATAGTAAAGAAACTCCACAACTAAAAGGTTTTAATCATTTGGAGTAATGTTGACTCAAATAAGGTTCTTTTGCCTCTTGATATTTTGTGTTAGTGGAAGTGTGTATGTGAAAATTATATTATGTTAATAGTCATGACATATATACTCACTTATAAGTAGCTTTTTACCATTTAGAACACTATCAGTTCAAATGGGGTTGGTTCAACCTTATGATATCTTGGATCAATGGGAATATATATGAATGACTAATATTGTTATAATAATATTTTATTACCATATATTATTGTTGACCAATTATAATGAAATCTATATCATACTGTTTAATTATAAAGTAAAGACATTTTGACCAAATTGGTAAGATTTACATCTGATCACATTTTTCATTTTGTAATGCTCTATTCTCCGCATCCACTTTGCATTTTATTATGGAGGTATAGGTGCTAGCATATGTGACAACAATGTCCTTATGGGATATGATGATCTGCAAGTTAAATGCTTATGCTCTTACTCTCAATTAATGGTTGTATAATGTCAAATCATTATTTGGCATTCATTATTGTGGTTATAATCCATGATATTATTTTTTTAGATCTATGTTTTCCAAATGGAAGATTGTTAGAATAATATTATGGACTAGCATAGTCAATCAATTTATTGTAAATTGGATCACTAAATATCAAATAATATTATTTATTTATCAGTCTAAATATGTAATCATATTGTCATTGGACTTTAGTGTGACACTTAAACTATCTATGAATCTATTATTATGTGGGCTATGTTTATTGGGCTACTAATAATGGACAGTTTAGTCCAGTTTGTTTCCATAAAGAAAGGTGTTTACTCTCATCCTATATGTTACTGATGTTGTCTCATTGAGATGATAGACTCTAAACTAATGATGATATCTAGGTAGAGAGGAGTTCATCTCTTTGTCTATTATTTTTCTTTCTTTTCTTCTCTCACAAAGATTATGGATAAAAATTATGTATAGCAGTTATGGATATGGTTTATCTTCAAGGTGAGTGCTAAATCTTAAATCATGAAATTATTGTTTTATACATATATATACTATAATTTGATTAGATTTGTTTTGATGCGATGACTTTAATTATTTACAACATGACCTAGATAAAGTAAGAGAGAAGTAAACTTCCTTCCCATCTGAATCAACATATGTAGATAAAATATTATATCTAATTTTCATTTTTAATTACATATTATTCATCATTTTTTTGGTTAAATCATGTTAGTAACATACATATATAAACTATGTTTTGTTTATGTGATTTGATAATTGTTAATGTAAAATTTTCATATCTTTTTTATTTGTATTTAAATGACATATTATTTAGAGAAAATTAACATATTTTATAGAATTATTTTATTTTTAAAGGTCCATAAATTATTGATTGCTATAGTAAAATCTAACAATAAAATATATAAGGTATTCATTTAAAAATGAAAAATAAATATAAGAAATCAATAAAATTTTAAACTACATGAAAATTAAGTAAAATTATATATGAAGTGCTGCTTCAGGTAATTTTACTAAATTTGGAACGGCAAAGTGCATTTTGTAATTGTGTTCACAGAAACAACCGAGTTCAAAATTGAAAATACAACGCATCAACCTAGGTTTCCCAAAGAGTTCACATGGATGCAGCAATGTACATATATATATGAAAGAATATCCAATAGCGAGGTTCACGCAGTGATTGTAGTAATCTAAAAGAATACATAGAAGTCCAAGGTGGAATGCAATCAAAAGATGCTGCTTCCACTGATTGCTACGTAGCTTGGACAGTTGTTGCTCACTTGGTGCCATCATTAACATCTTGCATGTGAAGAAAGAAAAACTTGATGAGTGTTGGCGTTCATCAATTGAAATTATGATTTTAAATTACAATATGGCCACATTTTTTTATAATTTTATATTAAAACAGTAATATTATTTTTATATTTATTTATAATTTTATTAATTATAATATAATTACATCACAATTATAATTGTGAATAAAATTACAATAGAAATAAACATTATATTACAATTTTGATCTTCCAAGGACAAGTGATGTTACATATATTATAATTTTGCTCTTGCCAGCCCCACACGTCTGGATAACCCCATTGCGTTGAAAATTAGTTTGATGTTGGCACATTTTACTCCACTTCCACAATTGAACTACAAAGGAAAGGACCCCTGGCATTGCAGGATGGACAAGGCTTCCACGTCCAGTAAATTTTTTGGCATATAGAAACTTTTTTGAGAATTTTAAAATATTACGTTATTTATCATAAAATATCGATTCCATAATCTTTTAAATTTTGTTTATTAGTTTATACTATTATCCGATTAAGATTAATTATTTCAGAATTTTTCTTTATTTTATTCATTTTAATTATTTCAATAGAAACAAATTTGATTGTCATTTTTATTTTTCAACTCAATGAAATTAATGTGATCTTAAGTCTTCAATCGAATTAAATCGATCAAGAAACCCTTTTAACTCTCAAAATGATGGATTCCTTGGAGACATTACTTGATTTACTATGGAACTTGATATGGACGGATGGAGAGCAAAGATGTAAAAACTTTCGAAGAAACAGGGCTGCATACAATAAAAAATAAACAAAATTGATGACATATTTAATATCAAGCCATTAAAAATTTATATATCAGATTATCAAGAAATTAAATTAAATCATTCCTTAGTAAATAATTTATTTAATGATTCATTATTTTTAATCCTTTATTTGGATGGATGAGAGAATAATTGGAAAAGTAGTTTCTCACTTAATGTTTGGATAGGTCAAAAAAGTATGGAAATAAACTAGGTTGAAAACTATTTTGCTACGTTTATCACTGTTCATTTTGCTTTTCTACCGCATCCAAACTAAGGAAAACTAGATTTCCATCTTTTTTTCCTTTTTTCCACAAATTATTTTCAACCCTTTTTCTATAGATTCAACCATAGGGTAAATGTGTGGGATGCAGCAGTTCAAGGCAAGTACAGAACACTTTCTTTCTCTATTTTACTCTGATTCCACGCTTCCCCTTTTCAATGTCCCCTCCATGGTAACTTCATGTGATATTTTAAATATGCATTAAATAATATAAATAATATTGTATATGATAAGCATGTAATAATAAATTTATGAAGGAAGTAAGTTCCCCATAATTCATTTGAAAGTATTATGAACCACAAAAATTTATCAAAATATC
>JANHAO010005523.1:0-22720 GCA_026873985.1 Saraca asoca | reverse complement strand
AGACAACCTAGAAACTTCAATTGGATTAACTTTAGAAACATGTAGAAAATTCAACATTAATAAGGAACAAGTTTACATTCCAACACCCAACAAATTAAAATTTCACTGACATTAATTTAAAACTAAGGTCATAAATCAAGTCAAAAAAAAAAATCCAAAGATTCTCCTTTGAAGGTTCCCCTATTATTCTTAATCTTGTCTAGTTTTGTTTGAAAGACCTATATTGAAGGTGGTGATATAAACTTTACAGGTCATCATTACTACGATGTTATTAATGTTATCATTCCTATGTAGTTATTTATCTTTAGGTAGATAGTATCTATGTCATAGCTCATTTTATATATATGTAGTTACTTAAATGGATTGGTTCCATGCCAATGGAAATTCTTTGCTTTTGATTTTATGCTTGTTTTATTCATACTTGAGTTTTAGGATTAAATGGATACTGTAAGATGGTTGAAGTTTTAGTTGGCTAGTTGTGTTGGGAAAAAGGTTAGTGTTTTGCACATTTATGCGGTGTTTCTGTGAATCAACTTGATCATTGTGACATTCAAACTTCAAACTTTGTTAGCTGGGTGTCATATCTCTATGGGCTGTAGATTTTAGTCTCGTTTCCTCTCCAGGTAAGGCTTTAACATTGTCGATCAGTGTACAGGTTCCTGGGTGTCTATATTCCCAAATATGATATTTGCATGCTTCTTAGTTATCCAGAGGAGGGAAGTTGGTCCAATTATTGAATTTAATTCAATATGGAGTTTCTATGTTATAACGTAATCCTATTGCAAAAGAAGAGAAAGATGATTGTTATAATTACTTGATGAATTGTGTACAATTCCAGTCTGGTTTTATGATTGACATAATAATAATAATAACAATAATAATAATAATAATAATAATAATAATAATAATAATAATAATCATGCTTAACTTCAGCGTGTCTTTGGTTATTAATACTATTTCCTCTTTCTAGTCAACCTCGAATGTTTTGGGTTGGGAAATTGCTTTACTGATGTAGCTAGCATAGCCATGATCATTATGAATTTAGTGTTATACGGATGTCCTCATCATCTCTTATATTGGCTTCTGAGTTTGAATTCAAGGATGAATTTTTTTTTTAAAGGGGAGAAGAATTTGTAATATCCAAAACTCTCCTTAAACAATCTTTGTGTATAAATTTTTTTTATAAATTTTGAATATTTAGAATTTATACTGTTTGTAAAATATATCTTAAAGATATTTTTTACTAAATAATTTTATCCAAAAAATTATAGTTATGTAATATTTAATTTCGAAGTTTTAACTTATGAAATGTTTTAATATCTGTTATGAAAATAAACAAACTATTTATTGATGTTCTGAATATTTTGATTATTTATGTGATGTCTAAATAGCTATTTTAATTTGTTTTACTGTAGAAAATTTAAATTTCTAATTTTATTAAATGGTGGTTAAATTAAATTTCTATTTTATTATTTTATATAGTTAATGTGCATTAAGTAAACATCAGATTTAATGATAGTGTATTTAAAATATTATTTTATTTTAATAACTTTAGTTACTTAATGTGTATTATTAATGTACAAGTTTTAATGACAAAAAAAGCCTACGATATTTACTAAGCTTAATTATAATTTATGTAAACTAACTATGTTATTTTGAACTTAAAATATAACAAATGAAACTTTAGTTTTTTTTTCACTCTCCAGCTTTTTCTGGAATACCTTTTAAAACAGACCCACTTCTTGGTATCTCCACTGAAAGCCCCTACTTCTGCTTCTTCGGACTAGATAGCCTCCTTCTCTTCTCTTCATCATTTTCTTCTTCCAAGCTTTCTCCCCTTCCCTACTTTCTTGTTTCCTTAAATTCCTTGAAGGTTCGAACTGCTTCAGCACTATTTTTGTTGTTTTCTTCCCTCTCGGAGCTAGAAAATGAAATTTTTATGATTTTGAGGGCTGAGAGAGACACAACTTTACTGGGAAATTATGGGCTTCTTCCAGCTCATTCTTAGGTAGTTTCTAAGCCTTTTCAAAGTTTAAATCCTCATATATGAGTTATAGTTAATGGGTAATTTGATTGGAGAAGCTCTTGGATCTAGGAACTTCATCAAAACAAGAAAACCAGGGGTTGTTGCCTGCTGCTACCGCAAAAAAAAAAAAAAAAGTACTGTTTTTGTCTAATATAAGGGAATTTTTTATCCCTTATAATGCCTGTTTTAGTGGATGTTGGTCATGATTTCAAAAGAAGCTCGTTGGATCTACTTTGGTGATCATTTGTTTAGTATTACTAGAGTTCTGTCCAGTTGAAATTCTGGACTGTCACTAGGCTGTTAGGAGGTGTTCTTTTGATCAATTAAATGTTTTTGCAATGTAGGGAAGTGATTGGTAAGTGGCAGAAACTTTGATGGAGGTCGGAAGCCATAATGACCATTCGATACTAGAAAAACCTTTGAGTATTTGAGTAAAGGATAGTGTTGTCGCTTTGGACCTTATGATGTTATCAGAGACTTTGAAAGGCATGGCTTGTAACCAAAAGCTTGAATTTTGCTCTAGCAGTTTAAAGGTGTGAGTGGATAAACTACTTTCCCTTGTAATCATAATTACTTCTTATACTTAAAAATGTCTCTATATCTATATTTATGTTTTAATAAAAATGCTATTTAAATAAATATAGTTTGCTATGAATGTTTATATGCTTTATAATAGTCTTGATTTACAATATGTTTGGAAAGTTGATTTATTTATAGTAAAATTTTATCACCATTTTATTTTTCATAACATGTTTAGAAAATGACTTTGCTTAAATTAAAATATTTACAAGTATTTATGCTTTTAAATGATGATTCTTAATGATTTGTGATAAATAAAAGAGAATTTCTATTTTGAATATTATGCATGATTAATAATTTTGAAATAATATGTATTTGGATATTAAAGAACATTTACTGATACTTTTAAAAAAATGATTGAGGTTTTGTAAAGAATTTATGAGTTTAAATGTTATATTTACTTTTTTTTTTTTGGTCAAGAATGGAATCTTTGGGAGTTTTCCTTAGAAAACCTCAAGTGCACTTGGATATTTGTGCTGCCATGGCTATGTGATATGGGAGGCATATGGTTGACATTTTTGTTCACAAATATAAGGGGGAGATGTGGAGGAATAAAGGGAGAAGGGTACATATAATATGCAATATGTGATATATATGTGTTATGATATTGGTTAAAGGATCTTGGATTTGACCTTGATCTTATAAATGGGATTTGACCTTAATTATATTTGTTTGACTGAATTAGGGATTTCACCTTAATTCACATATCTAACATCTGTTTGGTGGGTCATGACAAAAATCCTAATAGATCCTGCCTATTGTTTTCATGCAAGTTTTTAATTGAATGTTATGTCAAAAGAGATGAGTTATTTGTTTTCTTGTACACATAAGTTTTAAATTATTTAGTTCTTCCAATTATATTTAAAGGTTTACATTTTTCTTATTACTGATGATTATTTTGGAATTTGGGAACTACTTTTTACAATTAAAAGCATTTTTCTTGAATGCTTATGTCCAAAACTAAGGTAATTAGTATATTTTTGTCATGCTTCAATCTACAACATGTGACTGGCATAGAAAGTTATTGTTAAGAAACCCTCTACAAGCCTAATAATGTAGAATCTTTCCTAATCTGACTCAACATACTAAAGAGCAAAACTGAATTGATGTATAATCAAATATTTCCATTTTAATTTCTACTAAAAATCTAGCAAAGTTTCCTCTATTTTTTAGACTTCTGGACACAAAGCCTATTCAACAAACAAGGGCTACATAACCTATACACAACTTGTATAACAAAATTACGAAATCCAAGAATCCAAATGACACATATTCTATAGCCTAAAGACAACAATTAGACAACACATGTGCACATTTACAACTTTCCAGTTGCCCAGATTCACACCATTTATATACCTTAAGCTCCATAGAAAAAGATCTACTTAGTCAATGAGCAGATGCTAATCCAGAGGGATGAGTATGGATGGTGAAAGGTAGCTTCAAGCTCTAAAAAAAAGGAATGAAAATAGGGTGAGTTTCATAGAAACTCAGAGAGTAGATAATCCCATGGAAAAACCAAAACTCAGTTCACATTTCATGTTTAGAATCCAAAGGGTAAAACATACATTTGTGAAGATAAACTTACCAGTTCAAAGAACACAATCTCAAAATAAGTTTCGAAACTTTAATTCATCAGAAAAGTCAAGTCATTAAATATAGTAATCAACAAATTAAAAGGTGTAATAGAGTATAATATTGTGAGAAATATTCATTGTGATGTAAACACAGGAAAAATCATTAAGATTTTCTAAAATTTACCAATATTCAAGTAGTAAAACATTATGGATTTTCTTTTTCTAAAATACAATTGGAATCCAAAGGATAATTTCTAAAAGTAACCGTACTTAATAGATATCGCCATAATCCATCCAAACACACCAATCAAATATTTAGATATTCATATATTCTCCCCTTATTTCTCCAATAGATATTTTAATCACAAGTGCACTTGAGGGTTTCTAAGTAATTTCCAATGGATCCAAGATTTCAAAACAATTGATCAATCGGAAAACATTATGCTCCTAGGTATATCTAGAAATAAGAAACATTTCTATTTAGCTTATGATAGCAGTAATCAAAAAAATATTGTCAATCATTCCAGGTAGCATAAACTTCAATAATGTCAGAAATTCCATATCATGGTCTTATGGGTAAAATTCATTCTTGCAAAGAAGATAGGTAGAGGCACAATGAAAGTTAAGTCTAAGTAAAAGAAGTCTAACTCGTTAAGGATGAGGACACTAAGACCCAGCTCACATACTTAACAATTGATCCTGTATGAGCTTGCTTCGCTATGAGCGAGTCTGACTTTGCTGACCAAAGGCCAACAACAACCCCCGAGCCAAAAATGGCTCGCGAGATGCAGTGCATTGCCTGGATGTGAGCTCAATGAGATGGAGCACCAGACAAGCTTGCATCAATTCTTAAGCCTAGTAGACACTGGGGACCCATCCGTAGAAAGTAATTTGTAAGAGCTGAACTATAAAAGTTCATATTATCTTATACATTTAATGCTTGATGTAATATTTTTACAACTTGTAAAATTATATTTGTAACCTCCCCTCCTTTATAAATAAGAGGAAGGAGCTCTCTATAGGAAGAAGCAGAAATACTGTACAAAAACTTTGTAAAAATTATTTCAAAAGTAATAACATTACCATGGACATAAGAACTAGTACTGCCTAGTTTTAGCAGAACCACGTTAAAAATCCTGTCTGCCATTGCCATTCTTCCTCTCCATCATCTTCATATTTCATTCCCTCAACCAGAAAGCAATTTGGGATTCAAAAACTAATTTTCAATTAATTGGAATTTGGCAGAACCAAATTTCACCGTCAACACATGATAAAATGAAATCATTGATTCTATAAATGGTAATCATTATAAAACATAGAAATATACTAAGATAAATCATTTTCATATTTATGTGCCATATAGTAAAATGAAATCACCATATCCATAAACAAAAATTAATATAAAATGTATAATTTTACTATGGCAAATCATTTTCAAATATATAACATAAGTTTAAAATATTGAGACAAGCTAACATAAAATATCCAATCACTCAAAACTCTTAGGGTTCCGAATAACAAAATTATTTTAGTTTGCAAAATCAAATTCACATAAGAGTAGGATTATCTACTGACCTTGAGGATATCTAGATTCCTAAATTCATGTTAAAGATTATCAAACTTGTTTTGTTGTATTTCAACTCATGACTATTTTTGTCCAAACAATTCCAAATGCAATCTTAGTATGAAAAAAATGTCACAATACCATGATCCCTATTCCTATTTCATATCATCCCATCACCTTATATTTTCAACCTAAGCCATTTTATTTTCAGTCGAAGGAATCCAAATTATATCATTTTTATCTCTACTTTATCTCCTCACAAATCAACTGATCTCGTTATATATATATATACATCCAAGGAGTAAGCTATCTACTTACCTTCAGCAAACATCTCTCCTCTCATAACTCGGCTGGCTCTTATTATTATTATTTTTTTTCCCACTAAGACTGGTTCAACTAGAACCCAAGGTGACGGAACACGGTAGTAAACTCCTAACCTATTGTTGTCTTGTCCTGCTGCATAACTCAAGCTCAATCCACACCTCAGCAATGTAGTGGTGGTCATTCAGAGCTCTAAGGAGGATGATTCATAAGCAGATGACTGGATTGAGCAGGGCCGTCTTGGTCTATAGTGACAGGCAAGAGCTGATTTCTGATGGTGGCTCAAACGAAGAAGGTGGAGTTCAATGGCTGATGATGGCATTACCCAGCTAGTCTCAATGGACCTGATATTATACACATCCATAACTAACCTTAAATATTGTTGTCAATGGGGCTTCTCTTCTTCAGTAATAAGCATCATCTCCAACCAGCTACTTAACTCAACCTTGCATTCAAATAAGGTAAGCCCTCAGTCTGTATTCAAATAGCTGGTTGTACCTCTCCCTTTGGTCACGATTACTACTATAGCCAGAAAAAGAGACAGTGACAATTGATTTTGGGATTGATTCTGGTGGAGTTGAAAAAAGCAAGTTCTGGTAGCTAAACCTTTAAGCTGCTTAGCCGAAATAGGGCATCAGCTTGCTGTTGTGAGACTCTTGGCTTTAACCTGCTGCCACATAGCTCTACTGCCACGCAACTTTGCTGCTTCAACTGTAATAAGGAGTTGCATCGTGACTCTCCCAAATGAGTTGGACTTCAACAGTGATACACAATTATAGGCTATGCTGGAGTTGAGTTACTGCTCTGCTTCCAACATCAAAGCGCAGAACAGACATCCTTTGCTGGCTGAAATGGTTTGGTTTGGAGAACTACTATAATTGAAGGAAGATAGCTAAGAAGAGAACACTACTGCATTGCTATCTTCCACTTTGGTTCAACAGAGAAAAGAAGGAGAACAACTATGCATGGTTTTTGGGAGGAAGAAACAAAAAGAGCCTGAGTTTTGTGGCAAAGTGTTTCGGCTACCAAAAGGAAAATAAAAATAGGTTTCCCCAAAATGGCACAGTTTTCATGTAGGGGGAGGGTTGATGTTTTAAGCTATAAAGCCCTTCTTCTTCTTCTTTTTTTCCTTCTGCCCAATATGCGCTGAACCTTTTACACAAAATAAAAGGCCCCGTAACAAACAATACAAGGACATTACAATTTTGTGAAGTATATCTTCGACTTTGTTAATATTTACTTTTAGATTGTGGATTACTGTAGGTTATTTACTTATTGAGTCCTTGTTACTCACCCTTTTAAAGTTTTTATTTTTATAGGATTTTAAAGATGAACCAAGGTCATCAACTATACACTATGTGGTAAACTATGCGTTTGAATCTATTTGGGAGTTTATGACCCAATGGTAAGTAATTGAATTGTTGGAATAGGAAATTCAATGCATATGCACTTCATGTATATTTGTTCAAGATGTGTACATAACAAGTTGAAACATTTATTCTTGGACAAGTAGCCCTTTCATATTTGTGTTGGTGCCTAAGGTAATGTCCAAAACAAGGTAGATTTTGGCAAATTTTTGGCCTGTTTATAGAAAATGTCTTGTTCAGTCTTGCATAAATCAATATTGTAATTTTGTCAGGCTTGTAGGAAGTTACCCTATTGTGGTTTCCTATGCTAGTCACATACCTAGAGATGGGGTGTGACAAAACTCTACAAAATTAAATTAATTGTGTAATTTAAAAATTAGACATTATATCTTTTCAAGTTATAGAGTTGTGTCTATTAAATGAAACTGTTTAGACGGTAAAAATATTTCAAAGTCTCAAACATTTCATATCAACATATAGCTATCAATGATACTTCTTAACTATTTCTTTTCTACTCTTCTTAAATACTTGCAACAATTACAACAATTTTTTCAAGGATAAATATAGGAAAAACTTCAACTTGCTTCCTGTAGTGTTTCAAATTTCTGTTATATATTGGGAGCAAAATTCACGTATCATTCCAAAGGAAATTTGAATAATAACTGAGACGAATATTTTCTTAAGGAAAATATTCTTCATGTCTTAGAAATTGTAACTCCGATCCTTAATTCTCTAACAAAATATGTATTCACCAATTTTTATAATTTAGTTTAGATGTGTATCCAATTAAAATTGAACATAAATTACCAAATAAAAAAATCAAAGTATAGGTATTCAATTACAAAAATTATAATTATTCAAAGTTATAGACTAATTTACCTTTTTTTTTTTAATCTTACCATAGTTGCATTTAAATGAAAGTTTCATATGCTCTGATGCTGCTGGAGTTAATCTGTAGCCACAGATACATATTATTTCCTTCATTATTTAATTTGCTCTTACATTACATGCACGATTGTTGTCGAGCATGAATATTAAACTACTATGTAGTATAGACTTCATTCATTAAATCTGTACAATAGTTTTCATTTGTGTAATCTCGAAAGAACAATAATGATTATTAGTGACAGATTGCAAAATGACATCATAATAATTGTGTGTAAGATTTCTTACATACGGCAACATTAGGAAACCATTTAGCTAAAGATTAATTCGTTATACACGCACTTCTGCAGTTGAGGAACAAAGCTTTTTAGAATTGCTTTTAGGCACGTGCTGACATTAGGCAATAAGCCAATGAGCATGTTTACACTTCAATTACCAAGATCACCTGTACAAATTAATAATATTTACACTCTAGTGACTTTTATTAATAAGATCACTTATTTACATTAATAATATTTACACTTATGTATTAAAAACACTCACAAATCACAAAGACACCTCATTCACATTCACGGTACTATCTCTCTGTCACATTTTGAGCTCAAACGCGAGCAGACTCCACTACACTTGATATCTGACATTCTCACTTCGCTCCACCATACCATTACACTTGATTTCTTACTTCACTTCCATAATGCAGTGGAAGTCGGGGAATTTGGGAAGCACTTCAACTGACTTACACTTCTTTATATATGTAGGCAGTATTTCCTGTTATTCGTGGCGAAGCCAAGAATTCAAGGTGAGTTTAAATTTATGTATTTAATTTTTAAATTCGCTTTATTTTTTTAAAAAAATATATTAACACAAATTTTTGTGATTTTTTGTATTTTTTTTATTTTTCACAATATTTTCATTAAATATTTTTATATAAAGGAAATTTTTGAAATAATTAGATTGTTGAAACATACAAATGACGTTTGAACAAGTCTATTAATGATAGAATTTTCTATATATACAATAAGTAATATTAAATAAACCAAAATAAGTGAGTACAATGTTATCCTTTTATTCCTTTACATAATTTGATGAGATTGACATATGTATATTCTTTTAATGACATTGATAAGTAGTTATTTATTTAAAGATTTCAACATAGGAAATTTGTTAAAACCATTATAACATTTAACTTTTATCATATATTTTTGTTCTTTGATTAATATTAATAGATTGATAATGTTATGATCAAAATTTAAGGATAATACTTTAGTATTGTTATCAATAGAATTTGGCACTATGAAGTAGGCTAGCAAAAGCCTAGAAGGAGCCAAGTCCGATAGAAGAAACGAGCTCGCCAGACCACGAGGTCGCTGTGCAAAGAACCTCAGCTCTCTAAGGATCCAAGCTCACTAGTCGAACAAGCTCGAGGTCGTGAGCTAGCAACAGCCCCAACATATGAGCTCCAGCTCACTAGGACAAAGTCCTACCAAGCCAAAAGCTTGCTGAGGTCGAGCATAAGGTTAGCAAACAACTTGCACTGCCACTTTACAAAATACAACTATCGGGTCTCACCCGTAGAAAGCATTTTTCACAGACAACCCATAACTTGCAGAAGCGAGTCTACAGTACTCTAAGTAGTCTTGCTCATTTAATATTTGATGTAATAGATGTATGGTTTAATTAGTTCCACTTGTACCCCTCCATGCTTCTATAAATGGGGGCTAGAGCTAGTGTTAAAGGTGTGTAAGGGAGGACATTGGCAGAGACTCTATTAGAATCCATAGCCAAAACCCTATAAACACTATTTCATATTAATAAAATAACTCCATGGATGTAGGGTCCGATATCATCTGGATTTGGCCGAACCATGTTAAATCTTCATGTTTCATTTCTTCTCCTTCTCCCTCCTGCCGTTTCTCATCATTCACCACCAAAAGCAATTAGAAAATGGCTTGGGTCCCGAAAGAACCCCCTCTGTTGGTCGAATTTGGGTTTAACCAAAATCCACCATCAACCTTTTGGCACACCCGATGGAACCCATCTGCGTATGGGTTCATCCTTTGTCTTTTGTTTAATCCTCCATGCAGTTGCAATGGCCAGAAGGAGAACCACAAGAACTTCAAATGCTCAAGTTAACCTGCCAGAGGGTCACATTTCTTTGATGGATTCTTTGACAGCTCCTATTATAGGTGCCACTACCTTTTTGTCCCCCGGCAGCTCCTTTCAACATGTCATCATTACAAATGGGAGTGAAGGAATCCAAGTTTAGCTTCAATGCTAGGAGAAGCTAAAAAATATGATGGGAGAGCTGACTAAAGTGGCCACTACACTAGTGCAAAGCCAGGCTCAGGGCTTGCAAAGGTAGGCCAAAACTGTTACACCTAGAAGTAATCACCAACAACTCCAAGTTAGGTGTTTAGGTAAAGCTGGTAAAGAGCACATTCCAGGTTGCTATAGTCACGACCAAGAGAATCAACGGTCTTTGGTAGAAGACTTGTTTTTAGAAGAGTTATTTCAGAAGGTGAATCAATTCGAGGAGCATCTTCAAGCTCTGGATAAGCAACCTTGTTATGAAGCGAGGTCACCATTCACCGAAGAATTGAAGCATAACCTCTTCCCCTAAAGTTCAAAGTTCCCTCAATTCCACTTTATGATGGGGATAGACACCCATGTGATCATCTTGATGTGTTCAATGTCCAGGTGGATCTCATGACAATTAATCCCCTCGTGAAATACCGTGTCTTCCCAATGACACTGGGGTGCTTGCCTCTGACGTGGTTCAAAAGTTTTCCAGCTCCCAGCATAGATAGCTAGGAAGAGTGTCAGAGGAAATTTGTTAACCAGTATCGAGCATTGAAAAGACAACTCGCTCCACCTTGCCATCTCACTACAATCTTCCAACAAAAAGAGGAGTCATTGAAGGATTATATCTCTCAGCTCAGACATGAGGTTAATAATGTAGAAAATCCTTTAGAAGAAACTATTTTGGCAACAATCTCTACGAGACTCCGCAAAGATGGGAAGCTGTACAAAAACATATACAAGTCACCGGTGAAGGATCTTAGGGATTTCTATGAGCAAGCTACGAGGTAAGCCATATGGGATGAAACTTTCAATTCAAAGAGGTATGATTCAAGTAGCTCATATCAAAATAAAAAGAAGAACAACCACAGAGAAGGAAAGGATGGCTCCAATCTTCAGATCTTCAAGAGGAGTAGGGATAAATGACCTTGCTGCCAAGGATGCCATGAAAGTTATAGTGTTCTGTCTGACACTCAAGACAGGATATTCCTAGCAAAGTGAGATAAAAAAGACTTCAGAAAGCCCAAGTCTCTGTGGACACCTAGCAAATTCAAAAACAATAAAGATAAATTTTGCACCTACCACAACAAAGTTAGGCACAACACCCCAGAATGTTTGGCATTAAAGGACACAATAGAAGACCTTGTCAAAAAAGGGCATTTGTAAAGGTATGTGGTGCGACTTGCAAAATAGTGATCTCAACATCCTTAGCAGGATCCTAGCCAAGATCGAGGAGCTTTGATTCTGATTATATATTGACAATGTGCTTTAACTACTTTAGTTATTGACTTTGTCAAAGTATAATTTTGTTTTGATAATTGTAATGTATGAATCCAGTAAGCCAACATAGCTGCGTGCTCGCTGAGGTGTGAAGGCACTATTAAACACTCAAAATCCAACGTGACCAAGAGCTCGCTAAGGTGCAGAGGTACTATTAAATGCCCAACACAGCCAAGAGCTCGCTGAGGTGCAGAGGCACTATTAAACGCTTTAAATCTAGCACGACTAAGAGCTCACTGAACTGTAGAGACACTATTCAATGCTCTAAATCTAGTGCGGCCACGAGCTCACTGAGGTGCAAAGGCACTATTGAATGCTCAAAATCCAGTGAGAGCACCCTGAGCTCGTTAAAGCACAAAAATACAAAAACTAACCTAATTACTAGTTTAAAGTGATGAGATTATGATGCAACCTAATGTTTGCAACTCTTATGTGACTTGCTAATTCATAGCTCTCATGTGGCATATTAATTCGTAGCTTACATGTGATCTCTCTGAATAAAACTCACTATCCATTCAAGGCACAAAATGTCCAGATTCATTGAAGAATACTAACGATTGGCCATTGAACTATTTCATTCAATCATTGTATAGCAATTCATGTAAGCAAAATGCTTAATACAGTAATTCAAGAGTTACAAAAGAAGTTCACTTCATTAAAGTCTCATTTAAAGAGACAAATTTACATCAAAAGATCCAAAGCACAAAATCAAAAACAAGAGAGTCTAAAGCTTTTGTTCAAAGTAGAAAGCTAGCTATCGTGAGATGAACTCCCACCAATAAGCCTGATTGCTCCTACTTACGTCCTTCCTTAGCCAACGGTTCCTCCTTACCTAGGTCCAGAGTAATTCAAAAAGGCACTAGAATCCTGGCTAGCAAGGCTGAAGCTCATAGTAGAACTATGAGGAAATAATCCAAGATCTGCATAGGACTCCCTCGAAGCTAGCATAAAGAGCTATCCAACAAGAGTTATGTGCAATAGGCCATTCACACTTTGTGATCTTCTGTAGTAGACCATATACGCTTCAAAGAGCTCTACTAGAAGCCATGCTATCAAAAAAATGGAGGGCTTGACTTTGACATCCATTGGAGCACTTTACTGAGAAACTTAAAGAGCTTCACAAGCATTATATAGGCCAGTTGGGTCCACTGAAAAAGACCCAAGGTGTAATTGGCTACCCCCAAATTGGACAATCAGAAAGGAATAGGATTGCCACACCAATGGCTGAAAATCAAGCTCAGAAAGAAGTATGGTCTGGTTCAGGTGAAGTGAAGTTTGAAGTGACTACACAACAAACTAAATGCCAAAGACTTTGACTGCAAAGGAAGACCCTTCTAGAAAGAATCGTAACTCCTAGTCTACAAAGCGAACTGAGAGTTAGCAGCTAGTATTATCAGTAGAATTTGGCACTATGAAGTAGGCTAGCAAAAGCCCAAAGGGAGCCAAGTTCGATGGAAGAAACAAGCTCGCCAGACCATGAGGTCACTGTGCAAAGAACCCCCAGCTTACTAAGGATCCGAGCTCACTAGCCAATCAAGCTCAAGGTCGTGAGCTAGCAGCAGCCCTAGCGTATGAGCTCCAGCTTGCTAGAAGGAAGTCCTACCTAACCAAAAGCTCACTGAGGACAAGCATAAGGTTAGCAAATAACTTGCACCACCACTTTGCAAAATACAGTTATCAGGTCCCACCCGTAAAAAAAAATTTTCACAGATGACATGCAGCCTGCAGAAGCCAATCTATAGTACTCTACGTAGTCTTGTTCATTTAATATTTGTTATAACAGATGTACAGTTTAATTAGTTCCACTTGTACCCCTCCATGCTTCTATAAATAGGGGCTAGAGCTAGTGTTAAAGGTGTGTAAAGGAGGACATTAGTAGAGACTTTGCCAGAATCCATAGCCAAAACCCTATAACACTATTTCAGATTAATAAAACAACTTCATTAACGTGCAGTCTGATGTCATCCAGATTTGGTCAAACCACGTTAAATCTTCATGTTTCATTTCTTCTCCTTCTCCCTCCCGCCGTCTCTTGTCGTTCACCGTAAAAAACAATTGGAAGCAACTTGGGTCCCAAAAGAATCCCCTTTGTTGGCCAAATTTGGGTTTAACCGAAATCCATCGTCAACAAGTGCATATTATGATATCTGCAAGCTTTTCTAAAGGTTTAGCATAAATTTACAATTTTGCATATAAAATGTTGTATTTTTTCACAAAATTTTCATTAAATAATTCTTTTATAAAGGAATTTTTGAAAACCTTTTATGCAACTTTGATTGAAGGAATTAAGATGTTTTGTGTATTTATTACACAATAAGTCCATACAAAATTGTAAGATTTTGTGAAAAATTACAACATTTTACATGCAAAATTGTAAATTTAATGCTAAAAAACTTTCATGAAAACTTGCAAATATGTATCAAAGTATTATTCTTAAATTTTGATCATAACAATTTCAATCTATTAATATTAATTAAAGAATAAAATTATATGATAAAAGTTATATGCTATAATTGTTTTGGGCAAATTTCATATGATAGAGTCGTTAAATAATGAATTAATTATCAATGTCATTAAAATATAAATATGTCAATATGACCAAATTATGTAAAGGAATAAAATGGTAACATTATGCTTACTTATTTTAGTTTATTTAGTCTTACTTATATATATATGTCATTAATATACTTGTCCAAATGTTATTTTTATTATGTTTCAACAACCTAATTACAATTTGTTACCGTTAATTAGTTGCAAATAAAAAAGGGTTGCATTGCTATTTGCCAAGAGATCAAGGATAAAAAAAATCAAAATTAAAGATGTCTATATGTATAGAAAGGTAAAAATAAAATAAAATTCATCACTAGTTGATAGTGGGTTTTTCATTATATAAAATATTAATCGAATAATACTAAATACAAACTGTTGACAGTGAAATATGATCTGTGTGAGGAGAACCAAACTTCGGCCAACAAGATGTAGAGTTCAAGAACCAATGCCACTCTTAGAGTGTTGTGGGAGATGGACTGGAGGAAGAGAGAGAAGGGAAGATAGTATTTAATGTGGTTCGGCTAAATCCGGGCGGTACTGGACCCTACGTCCACGACGGAGATTCTATTGATATTATGTAGAAGATTTTGTGTACAAGATTGGCCTCTTCCTTCTGCTAACAAGGCAGTCCTATTTATAGAAGGAGGATAGCAGACATACATTCAATGCTAGCTACAGTTGTGTTACATCAATTAAATGGGAAAAGACACTAAGGAGTCTGTATCCCGGCAATAGGCTGTGAAGCAGGCCTTCTTAGGCCGACAAGTAGGCTTCGTAGCCGCCATTGAATTAGGCAAGATATTCTGCTGTCTCTAGCAAGAGCTTCTCGGGGAAGCTGCTTAGGCTTGCCGTAGCGAGGGAGCGGGTGCGAGGGGAGCTGCCGCTGGTCTGGTGTTTGAGCCTGTTATCACTGAGGCGTGGTCCTTCAGACCACGGCCGAGTGAGGCAGTCTGGGCAGGGCTAGACACTCGGATTCGTTGGTCATTCGAGGGGTTTTTTTTGCTGAGACGCGAGGGCTGATCCCCAGGGACTCGGGGACTTATTTGCACGAGGCCATTTTTAGTGTATAACATAAGCCCCCTAACTCTCGGTGTGCTTTGCAAACCGGGAGTTGCATATTTTTGAGGCTGGACTCGTATCTTCGGCCAGTGTCCTTCTTTGACCGAGATGTCATATCACATGTCTTTCCACTTTTGCTTTAGGCCATGCTTTCTCCTGTTTGCCATTTTTGGCCGTTAGTGTGGCAGCACCGCTTGTTAGGATCCGTTAGATGAAGATTTGGCCAGATTTCATCTGGATTCTTCGAAGGGCTGAGCGGGTCTATGAGTAGCCTGAGGCATTCTTCTTCTTGCCTCAAAAATTATCATGGAGGAGAATGAAGAGCTATTGAAGCCTTCGGATGTCTTTACTTCCAGTAGAGCTTGCCGAGACTTGGATGGCCCGTTGCATGGTGGTGGGAGACACGGATGGACCGTTGCACGTGGTCCCTTCATAGAGCCTGGCAAAGGGGTTCTACGAGGTTCTCAAGGTGGCCTCAGGCCGTTGCTGGTAGCTCTACTACCTGGCCTGCTGACTTCTATAGATGCTCCGGTTCTGACTCAGGCAGGCATGGCAGTAGAGGAGTAAGCAGGAGGGACTATGGGCTGCTACTCTAATGCCAGGAGCAGGCTTAGAGACTGGCCTTTCCGTTCACAGAACCGTCACCTCGCTTGTCGAGGTTTCTTTTGCAAGTGGGACGAGTTCTTCTCCTTTTCAGCCATTGTAATAAATGCTTTACGCATTGTTGTATGTACATTTTTGATTAATGAGAATTTCTCTTTTGGCCAATCGGCTATTCTTTACTTTCCAGTCTACTCGTTGTTGAGTGAGCTATGCCTTGAGCGACTATGAGTGATGCGTCCATATGTAAGGATTACAAAACCCCTTGTATGTGAGAGATGCCGATAGTACTGATATGATTCTGATCACAGTGAGGTAAAGACCATCCACCGGGTCCTTTGTATTTCGGACAAGCTTAGAACCGTTAAATTCTCCACCTTGTCTGGGCGGTAGCGAGGTGAGAACCATTCGCTGAAGCAAACATAGTTGCTATGACGAGGTGAAAACTATTCGTCGTAGCGAGAGTGCTGTAAAGAGGTGAGAACCGATCGTTGTAGCAGGAATACTATAACGAGGTGAAAACCATTCGCTATAGCAAACATAGCCGCTGTGATGAGGTGAAAACCATTCATCATAGTGAGAGTGCTGTAACAAGGTGAGAACCGTTCGTTGTACCAGGAATGCTGTAACATGGTGAAAACCATTCGCTATAGCAAACATAGCCGCTGTGATGAGGTGAAAACCATTCGTCATAGCGAGAGAACTGTAACGAGGTGAGAATCATTCGTTGTAGTGGGAATGCTGTAATGAGGTGAAAACCATTCACTATAGCAAACATAGCCATTGTGACGAGGTGAAAACCATTCGTCGTAGCAAGAGCGCTGTAACGAGGTGAGAACTGTTTGTTGTAGCGAGAATGCTGTAACGAGGTGAAAACCGTTTGCTGTAGCAAACATAGCCGCTGTGACGAGGTGAAAATCATTCGTCGTAGCGAGAGCACTGTAACGAGGTGAAAACCATTCGTTGTAGTGAGAATGCTAACGTGAAGAGCTTTTTCTCAATGGCATTTAGCCAATTGGCAATTTATATTAACTTCAAAATACCTCATCCGATACAAGTTAGCAAAGACTTAAAATATAGTCCTGATGAAGGGCTCAGGCTCCTGGGTGATAACTCACTGAGCCTGTTGAGCACGTTGTCCCGGCGGGTTTACCACATAGTCTTGCAGGTGGCCCTTTCTGATGAGGCGTTCGATGGCACTCTTTAGAGCATGACACTCTAAAGTGGTGTGCCCAGCCTCATTGTGGTAGGCACAGAATCTGTTTTGGTCTCTGGACCTGGAGGGAGTCCTTATTTGTCGAAGTTTCCCAAAATCCTCGTTATGCCATTTTGTGGCGAAGATCTTGTCCTGCGTGTCTGATGGATGCTATAACTTTCAAAGCGGCCGCGGGGGCACTGAGGATTCACTCTCTTTGTGAGGTGAGGAATGGGGTGGTGAATACTCTTGCCATTCCTCTTTTTGTTGGTGGGGGGACCGCTGGGACCCGCACGAGTTTTGAATTCCTCAACTCCGATGGTTTCTTCCCACCTTATATGTTTCGTCACCCGATCATAGAATTCGGCGAGATCTCGTGCGGGAGACTTGTAGAGGCTCCTGTATAGTTTGCTGTCTTTGTGAAGCCCTGCTGAGATGGCCATCAGAATACCCTCCTCTTAGGGGTTTTCCATGGAGTTGGATTCATGTCTAAATCGGGCCACATAATCCTTGAAGGACTCGTCCTTGCGCTGGAAAATCATTGCAAGATGGCAAGGAGGCACTAGTTGTTTCCTCAGTGCCCGGTACTGATTGATAAATTTTCTTTGGCATTCCTCCCAGCTGCCAATGCTGCATGTGGGGAGGCGTCTGAGCCAAGCGCGAAGGGCCACCCCTAAAGTGGCAAGAAAGATACGGCACTTCAATAGGGGTTCGACCGTCTAGAGGTCCATTTGCATGTTGAACGCGTCCAGGTGATCGTTTGGGTCGCTACTTCCCTCATATAGTGGGATGGCTGGCACCTTAAGTTTCTACGGGAAAGGCTGCTTCTCAATCTTCACAGAAAATGGTGAGGTCTCCTCATGGTGTGTTCGGGTGTCTTGGGGCTGTGGACACTCCTCAAGCAACTGCAACCTTCGGAGAACCTTGTCCATCACTGGGTGCTAATTTCCATGCTGGGGGATGGAGCTTTCCGCGTGTTGTGAGCCCCCCGATCGCTGGCTGTCACGCTCGTCACGAGTCTCTCTCCGAGCTTCCTCTTGAAGCTATTGGAGTTGCGCCATGATGTTTTCTTGTCTTTGGGCACTTTGTACTTGTGCCTGGGCAAGTGCTTTAACAGTCTCAGTTAAATCTTTGATTGCATTTTCCAAGGCCAATCGAGATTGGTTGGGCGTTTGCTCCTCTTGCATCCCAGGCACGGCAATGTGCTGAGATTCCGGAACCATAGTGCTTCGAGTTGCTCTTCCTCTGGCCATTGTTGAACAGCAGCGAAAACTTCCAAGAGTGGATGATCCCCACAGACGGCACCAAAATATGTTGACGGTGAAATATGGTCCGTGTGAGGAGAACCAAACTTCGGCTAACAAGATGTAGAGTTCAAGAATCAATGCCACTCTTGGAGTGTTGTGGGAGATGGACCGAAGGAAGAGAGAGAAGGGAAGACAGTATTTAATGTGGTTTGGCTAAATCTGGGTGGTACCGGACCCTACGTCCACGACGGAGATTCTATTGATATTATGTAGAAGATTTTGTGTACAAGATTGGCCTCTCCCTTCTGCTAGCAAGGCAGTCCTATTTATAGAAGGAGGAGAGTAGACATACATTCAATGCTAACTACAGTTGTGTTACATCAATTAAATAGGCAAGATATTCTACTGTCTCTAGCGAGAGCTTCTCGGGGAAGCTGCTTAGGCTTGTCGTAGCGAGGGAGCGGGTGCGAGGGGAGCGGCTGCTGGTCTGGTGTTCGATCCTGTTATCGCTGAGGCGTGATCCTTCAGACCATGGCCGAGTGAGGCAGTCGGGGCAGGGCTAGATGCTCGCACTCATTGGGCTCCTGAGGGCTTTTTTTTGCTGAGACGCAAGGGCTAATCCTCGAGGACTCGGGGACTTGTTTGCACGAAGCCATTTTTAGTGTATAACACAAACTATGTACAATTCTTATGAGTAACTTAAAATTAAAGAAGGGTTGTGGTTTATCACTTAATCTTATTATATTTCAATGGATTCAAATTCTAAAATCTAGTGGATGCATATATAACACTATCTAATATATCTTAAAAGAAATTTGAAGATTTAGTTTCTTCGTTTGTATTAGCCTTGCTAGCATACAGTCATTAGTTTTGATGTTAAAAAATAATTTTAATTAATATCATAATTTGTTTATGTGCTTAATGTTTGTTAAATATTTACAGGTTCAAATTGATCAAAGTTTACTAAGGAGATCCACTTTAGACATAGAATTTTATTAATTTTATTAGGATCCTTTGTAAATGTTTTCTAATCAAATTTAATTCAACCAAGTTTCTTAAAATGGTAAACCTAAGGTAGAAATAAATCTATTGAAATGAGCTTTAATCAAAAGTTTTCAAACTAAGTTTCAAATACTCTTTCACAAGTGAAACTTTTATGAAAGCTATTTTTCATTGTGTGAATCGATTCATATTGAAAAACTTGTGAAATGTATTTGAATATATTCACAAATTGATTCATGAAGAAATACTTTGAAAATTTGTTTTAACAAAGGTTTGGAATATTTTTGAATTGATTAGGTAATCAATTCTTGACTTATTACATTATAGTGTGAATTGATTCATGCATTAATTACCACATGAAGTCCTTGGTTCTTGATTAAACTCATAGACAAATCAATTCACAAATCGATTCATTAGTTGGTAACCATCTCTAAATTGATTCACAATTCAAATAACAGTTATTTTTCAAATGTCGATTATCACACTGTAAATACCCCCAATCATCATTTCAAACATATCATTCAATGTGAAAAATAAAGAAAGCTTAGAGCTCTAAATTGATTTATCACTACCTCATTGGATTTCAACTATCAAATCATTCTTGGAGCAAATTTGTGAAGAACACACATTAGATGTTTGAGATTTTCATCTCAAATTATTGTATTGTATTTCTAACCCTATTATTGGTTTTTCTTTTTAGATTTCTAGATTGATAGAAATCTGTGATACTAAAGAAGATGTTGATCATCCCTTTGTATCCTTATAGAATTGTGAGGTTGATTATAGTTTTCGAAGATTAAGAATTTTTGTATCTAAGATAGCAAGAGCCCAGTTAAAATCTTGTGTATAAGTTGGTGTTCAAAAGCCTAATTAATTCCTATGTTTGTTAATAAAAAGTTATCATCTGGTTAAGGATTGATCTAGTGAATGTAGACTTCAATTGCGGTTTTAATTGAAGTTGAACCACTTTAAAAATTGTGTTCTTTATTACTTCTACACATTTACATTTCTGCATTCTACATATATTCTAGTTTACTACATTTTGCATATATTCTAGTTTAATTGTTTACCCTACATTATATCTAAATCAATGATTCTAATTGTATCTTTGTTATTCAATAAGTATACGCTGATTATTTTCTTTAAAGACTTCCATTGTTGTTAAAACAAAATATTATCTAGTCTAAATTAGAAGTGTATTTTTAAAAAAAGGATTTAAAATGTTCCAATGAGTTTTAATATTAATCCAAATTAGATCTAACGATCTAAAGGTAAAGATCACTGTTATAAATTTGGGACCAACAATTGGTATCAGAGCTTTGGCTCTTGATACTCTTTTATTTTCAAAGAGATTATGGATTCTATTTTTACACATTTGCATGAATGCCCTCCCTTGAATAAATCCCCTAATTTTAATAGACATCACTATACCTATTACAAATAGAAAATTATAGATTTTTTTGAAGTCACTGATATAGACATGTGGGAAATTGTTGAGGATGGATATGATTCACCAAAAGCCTTGATTAATGGGATTCTAAAACTAAACCAAAGTCCCTTTGGACTAAAGAGGAAAGAAGGAGGCACGTCCTAGCCTCTAAAGTCAAATGGATTATTTCAGACTTATTATTACCTAATGAACATGAGAGAATTTCTAACTGTTCTATTGCAAAAGACATTTAGGGCACTTTAGAAGTAGCACATAATGGCACTACACAAGTTAAAGCATCTAAAGTCCATGTGTTAATCTCATAGTATGAATTGTTTAAGATAGAAGAAGGAGAATCCATACAAGATCTCCTTCAAAGTTTCACTACTATAAATAACCATCTTATGTTACTTGGCAAAAAATTTGATAATGCAGCTTTAGTGCATAAAATTATGAGGTCTCTAACTGAAAAATGGCAACCAAAAGTGACAACTATTAAGGAATCACTCAAGATGGTGGATGCCAACAATTCAAGAGCTCAATGGAAATTTAGAAGGACAAGAGTTGGAGCTGAAGAGATATTGGAAAAATAAATATGACAAAAAGAAAAGAACTTTGGCTCTTAAGGCTGTAAATGATTTTGATACTGATGAAGATGCAGATGAAAAAGATCAAATAGTCTCATTAAGAAAAAAGCCGCAAAAACTACCAAAAGAAAAGAGGAAAATTGTTCCACAAAGAAAAAAACAAAACAAGAGTGATCAAGCAAATTCTTTTAGCACTAATCTAACATTTTTGAATGCAAAAAGTCTGGATACATCAAACTAGACTATCCTATATACTTGAAGAGACAGATCAAAGATGAAAAATCAAAAAGGAAGCTAACCTTCAAGAAAGGAAATTTAGCCATTTGGGATGATGACCAAGCTAATTTTGGAGAAGAAGAAGAAATAGAGGAAGAAGCATTGTTATGCCTCATGGCTTAAGAAGATAAAGATCGTAAGGTATTTCAATCTTTTTTCTACTCTAGTGATGATGAGTTTAATTCTAGTGACAATGATAAAAGTGATTATGACACTGATAATCTATATGAAGAGCTATATAATGTATTAACAAAGGCTACAAAAAATTTAAAGCATGGTAAAGCAAAAAAAAGAAACCTTTGATATATGTTTATTTTGCAAGTGCACGGTGCAGTTGTAGCTAGTACTAGCAAATACGAGTCGATCCTTCAAAGAAGTTATTTCAATTACTAGAATCTTTACAACTCAACTATCCAAATTATTTGAGAGAAAAAGAAAGTAATAAAAAATAGAAAAGAAAGAAATAAAGAAGGAAATTAGAAAAGAAAGAAATAAAAGAAACAAATAAATAAATAATTAAAGAAGCAATAATAATTAATTAAAATAAGGACTTAGATGTAAAAAGCCTAGGACTAGGATTCACCACAATTATGATCTTTTAATAATTAATTGATTTATTTCCTATTATGATAACTTAATTTATTTGAGGATGGTTTTACCTACATTCATTACTACCTCTTTCAAGGTCTAATAATTATATTTACTCTCAACCTAAAAGCCTACTTTCATGGTTTAGATCAATTTAAACACTTTAAGATCTATGCAAACCAATAAAGATTCCTAAAGAAATTTAACCTACTTTCATGATTAAGATCTCTTTATTTAACTATTAGTTTTCCAGTGATAACCTTCTCCTTTTGGTACTTCAATTATCTACCTA
>JANHAO010005522.1:0-22555 GCA_026873985.1 Saraca asoca | reverse complement strand
CTTTTCTCATTTATATCTTGATGTAACACAACTATAGTTTGTAATTAATGCATGTAACTCCTCCTTCCTCTATAAATAGGATTGCTTTGTTAGAAGAGAGGAAAGAGGCCAACAACTTGTAAGTAGAAACTCTGCCAAAGCTATTTCTTAATAAAATCATCATCATGAACGTAGGGTCCAGTACTGCCTAGATTTTGCCGAACCACATTAAATTCTCCACCTCCTCATCCTTTCTTCCTCTCAGTCCAACTTCCTTCGAACTCCAGAGGCAGTACTGGTTCCCTGAACTCATCTCTGTTGGCTAAAGTTTGGGTTCTCCATTTGAACCAGATTTCACCATCAACATTTTGGCGTTGTCTGTAGGGACTATCTACTCTTTGAAGTCTCCTTCACAGCGCAATAATGGCCAGAGGAAGAATGGCTCAGAGTTCTACCATTCTGGTTTCCCAGCAACACACTGCTGCACTGGAAACTCAAGAGGCTTAGACTCCTGATTAGTCCCGATCGGCACTTGAAAATACAGTGAGAGAATTGGCTAAAACTATCAAGGTGCTTGCTCAGGCACAAGCACAAAATGCTCAAAGACAAGAAGAAGTCATGGCGCAGCTCTAGCAGCTTCGTAAGGAAGCTCAGAGAGAAGTTCGTGACGATCGCGATAGCCGGCAACTGGGGGGCTCGCAGTGAGCAGAAAGCTCTTCCCCTCAGCACTAAGGACAATGTCCTACAATGGAAGAGGTTCTCCAAAGGTTGAAACAGCTAGAAGAGCATCCGCAACCTCAAAGCCACTAACCTCGCAATGAGGAGGCCTCACCATTTTCCCTAGAGATCGAGAAGCAACCTCTTCCGCAGAAGTTCAAAGTGCCCGCTATCCCATTGTATGATGAGAATAGCGACCCAAGTGATCACTTGGACGCGTTCAACACTCAAATGAACCTCTAGACAATTGACCCCCTAGTGAAGTGCCACATCTTTCTCACCACATTAGGGCTAATGCCTCGGGCATGGTTTAGGCGCCTCCCGGCTCGCAGCATCTGCAGTTGGGAAGAATGCCAAAGGAAATTCGTTGACGAATATCGAGCGCTGAAGAAGCAACTCATACCTCTTTTCCACCTCATGATGATTTTCCAACGCAAGGATGAGCCATTCAAAGATTATGTGGCCCGATTCAGGTATAAGGCTAACTCCATGGAGAGTCCCTCGGAGGAAAGCATTCTAATGGCTATCTCAGCGGAACTTCACAAAGATGGCAAATTGTACAGAAGCCTCTACAAGTCCCCCACTCGAGACCTCGTTGAATTCTACGATCGGGCATCCAAACAAATAAGATGGGAAGAAACTTTCGGAATGGAGGAATCCAAGCATAAAGCGGGCCATAATGGTCCCACTGGGAGTAAAAAGAGGGTTAGCGAGAGTCACGACAACCCCACTCCTCCTCTCATGAAAAGGGCAAAACCTCAGCGACCTGAAGGCTACTTCGAGAGCTATAGCATCCTGTCAGACACACAGGACAAAATCTTTACCACAGAAAGGCATAAAGAGGACTTCGGAAGGCCCAGGCCAATGAGGGTACCCGCCAAGTCCAGAGACCAGAGTAGATTTTATGCTTATCACAACGAGGCTGGGCACACCACCTCATAGTGCCATACACTGAAAAACACCATTGAATGCCTCATCAGAAGGGGTTGACTACAGGATTATGTGGCAGGACCACACGGGCAACACGCTCAATAGACTCAGTGAGTTATCACCCAAGAGCCCGAGCCCTCCATCAGAACCATATTTTGATCCTGTAACACTCCTTTATTATCGATTGTACCAATTATGGCATTTTGAATCAATACACATTGCTGATTGGCCATGCATTGCTTAGACAAAGAGTTTTTACTCCGTCATTGCAATCTTGCTATAACGAATGGTTCTCACCTCGCTACAACATTACAACGAATGATTTTCACCTCGCTACAACATTACATTGCAATATCGTTACAGCGAATGGTTTTCACCTTACTACAACATTACATTGTAATCTCGCTACAGCGAATGGTTCTCACCTTGCTACAACATTATAGCGAACGATTTTTACCTTGCTACAGCATTACAGCGAATGATTTTCACCTTGCTACAGCATTACAGTGAACAGTTTTCACCTCACTATAGCATTACAGTGAATGGTTCTCACCTCGCTACAGCATTAGAGTGAACGGTTCTCACCTCACTACAGCATTATAGCGAATAGTTTTCACATTACTATAGTATTACAGTGAATGGTTCTCACCTCGCTATAGTATTACAGTGAACGATTTTCACCTTGCTACAACATTACATTGCAATATCGTTACAGTGAATGGTTTTCATCTCACTACAACATTACATTGCAATACTGTTATAGCAAATGGTTTTCACATTGCCGGAAGAATGGCTTTCACCTCACCAGACGAACGATTTTCACCTCACCATAACAAAACAAAATCATTACAAGCTCTCATGCAACTAACCACCCGCAGCTTTCATGTGGCGAGTTCTCATGACTTAAATGAGATCTCTTGGGCACCGCTTACATGTGACCCTACTCTCTCGCTCACAATAGATTGAACAGTCAGAAAAATAAAGCACAACCGATTGGCAGAAAGGAGTGTTTCATTAATCATCAGAAGTTTACATATATGGCGATGCACAGAGCATCTGTTACAACATTTGAAAAGAGGAACAAGCTTGAACAGCAAAAAGACCTTAGCCAGTGAGGCAAAATTACACCAAAAAGAAGAAATGAAGAAATAAAGGCCAGAAGCTCGACGACCTGGCATAACAAGTCCTGCAAAAAAAGTAGCCAAAACACTAGTTACCAGTCACCAAGCCTGCGCCTGCAGGAAGGACAGCTTCTGCCCAAGCTGCTCCTAGTTCCTCCTGCTTATTTCCTACAACGCTTTCTCCTGATCTAGACCAGAGCAAATCAAAAAGTCGTAGATCCTGTGATGATCAAAGGAGGTGGCCCAAAGTCAACACAAGATCCCTCCAGGAGCCCGCCTGGTAGATCCTGTGACGGAGCGACGTGCAACGGACTATCCATGTCTCCCGGCACTCTACAACAAGCCATCCATGTCTCAGCAAGCTTCGTCGAAAGCCAAGACACCGAAATGCTGGGGGCTCTTCAGTCTCCTTCATTGAGTTTCTCTGGGATGGAAGAAAGAATGCCCTAAGCTATAAATAGACCCACTCAGCCCTTTGAAGAATCCAAAAGGTATCTGACCTGATCTTTATCTGACAGCCCAGAACGAGTGACAGTGCCACGCCAATGGCCAAAAATGGCAAACAGAAGAAAGCATGGTCTAAAGTAGAACAAAAAGACATCTGACGTGACACTTTGGTCAAGAAAGGACACTGACTGAAGATACGAATCCAGCATAAGGAACTTATAACTCCCAGTCCGCAAAGCAAACTGAGAGTTGGGGGGCTCATATGTTATACACATAAACAGCCTCGCGAGCTCGTAGCCTCAAGCGTGCCAAAGGCACTTCACAGACTTTGTTTTGCCTACCAAAAAATGGCACAGTGAGGTAACCTCAGTATCCTTCCCGTGAAGCCAGCCTTGCCTCATCCATCACGAGGCAATAGCGTAGCAAGATCATCCAGACAAATCTCTCGGAGCTACCCTCGCCTAGCCAGGCTTGCTACAGCAGTCTCCACGACACCGCCGAGCTAAGAGACCCCGCTTGGGATGCCCAGCACCTCACTTGGCAAAGTAGCACTAAGCAGTGAACGCCAATAAGCTCAGGCCTACCACCAACCTAGGGAGAGCATCCCGTAGCCTACATCCTGTAATAGCCAGTCTATAGTCTTTTACTATCTTTTCTCATTTATATCTTGATGTAATACAACTGTAGTTTGTAATTAACACATGTAACTCCTACTTCCTCTATAAATAGGATTCCCTTGTTAGAAGAGAGGAGAGAGGCCAATAACTTGTAAGTAGAAATTCTGCCAAAGCTATTTCTTAATAAAATCATCATCGTGGATGTAAGGTCCGGTATCGCCCAGATTTTGCTGAACCACGTTAAATTCTCCACCTCCTCATCCCTTCTTCCTCTCGGTCTAACTTGCTCCGCACTCCAGAGGCAGTACTGGTTCCCTGAACTCATCTCCATTGCTTGAAGTTCGGGTTCTCCATTCGAACCAGATTTCACCATCAACACTTCTGAAACAACAATGTATACAACTTTGGTTATAGAATCTATTGAGGCATCTTACTTGGAACTTTTCCAACATGCCATACCTTCATTAAGAGTGATTATAAATATTGTCTGTGATTGGTAGTCATCCTAATTTGACTAAAATCTTACATCTATGTAACCTCTGATTCTTAAGTTAGGGTATCCTCTATATATCAAAAACATATCCTTTATTCTTTTTAAGTACTTAAGGACGATTGTGACTATATTCTAGTAACTTTCACCTGGATTGGCCTGATATCTACTAGGGACACTTAACGCATAGGAGACATATGGCCATGTACATAGCATGGTGTACATGATTGATCTTATTGTCAATGCATGGGAAATTTCATTCATGCATTTTTGTTCCACTTCTATCTTAGAACATTATTTCCTAAACAAGTAAATACCATGAGACATAGGTAAGAACCTTTTTATAGACCCATCCATGTGAAACCTTTTTAACAAATTATCTATATATGTGAATTGAGAGAGGCCAAGAACTTTTAGTTCTATCCCTATAGATCTTCATTCTTAGAATGTAGCTTGCTTCTCCCAAATCCTTTATGGAGAATGTTTTGAATATCCATAACTTGACAGATTGTAACATGGAAATGTCATTTCCTATAAGCAATATATCATCTACATACAATAATAGGATGATAATTGCACTCCTACTAACCTTCTTGTACACACATCGTTCATCAACGTTCTTGATGAAGTCAAATGATTTGACTGCTTCATCAAAATAGATGTCTTAACTCTTGTGAAACTTGCTTTAGTCTATATATGGATCTCTATAGCTTGCATACCTTGTTAGTTCAATCTTAGAGACAAATCCTTCAGGTTGAGTCATATATACATCCTCTTTTAGGTTACCACTAAGGAAAGCTATTTTGACATTCATTTGCCAAATCTCATAATCATGATATGCATCTATTGCAAGTAAAATTCTAATGGACTTTAACATGGCAACTGGTGAAAAGGTTTCCTCATAGTCAATACCTTATACTAGCTTATAACCTTGCCACCAATGCAACCTTATAGATTTGTACTTTGCCATTTGTTGCTATCTTGCTATTATAGACCCACTTGAATTTAATGGGTTTTAATCCTTCAAAAGCAATGACCAAGTCCTACATGTAAGCATTTGAGATTGTTAGCCTTGGAGATTGTTTTGCTATCTTTCCTTATTTGGTTTTAATGTTGAAAACAATTTTGTATCTAACAATATGTTTTAATGTTTGTTATTTGTTTTGTAGGATCAAAGTATATAAGATTCAAAAGATCTACAATTAGATTCATTAATTATTTTGTTTTTACTAAGATCTTTTGTAAGTGAATTCAAATCAAATTTGATTAAAAAAAATTTCTTATAATTGATAAATTGAGGTAGAAATAAATCGCTTGAGGTGAGCTAAAATCAAATATTTTTCAAACAAAATTTTCAAATGATATTTCATAAGTGTAAGTTTTATAAACACTATTTTTAACTATGTGAATTGATTCATGAATCAATTTATGCTGAAGATCTTGTGAAATTGTACTCGAATCGATTTAGCAATCGATTCATGAAGAAAAATTTTAAAAAAAATTTCTTACCGAAGGTTAGGAATCTTTCCTAAATCAATTAGGTAATTGATTCAAGACCTATTTATATAATACTATGATTCAATTAATGCATTGATTTGATCATGAACTTCTTCATGATCTTCATAAGTAAATCGATTCACAAATTGATTCATTAGTTAATAGTAGCTACGAATCAATTCACAAACTAAAAGTTAGTTATTTTTCAAATATCAGTTATAACAACTATAAATATCCCTAATCTTACTTCAAACATATACATTACAAGTTAGTTTACATTTCTTGAAGTGCAAAAAATAGATAGCTATTAGAGCTTTATCAGATTTATCACTACCTCAATAGATTTCATCAATTCAAAGGATCTTGAATCAACATTGAGGAGAATTCACATTAGATATTTGAGATATTCATCTCAAATAGTGGTATTATATTTCATACCTAATTTCTTATTTTCTATTTTAGATTTCTAGGCTAATAAAAATTAGAGATACAAAGAAAGAGGTTAATTTTCCTTTGTATCTTTTTTAATTGTAAGGTTGATTATAGCTTGTTGAAGATTTTAAAGAATTCTTGGAATATCTCTACGTTATGAGATTGGTCATAATCTGTATGAGATAAAAGAATTGTTGTATCTAGGTTAGCAAGAGCCCGGTCAAATCTTGTGTTCTAGGTAAGCGAGAGCTCAGTCAAATCTTGTGCATCAACTGGCTATTTAAGAGCTCGATTGATTCCTGTTGTTATTGATAAAAGTTTTCATTTGATTGAGAATTGATCCAATAGATGTAGACTTAAATTACGATTTTAGTTTAAGTTGAACTAGTTTGAAAATTAGTGTTCTTGATTATTCCTTGTACACTTTATCCTTTCTAATGTTTTGCTACAACACTGGTTTATTGCATTTCTAAATTTATTGCAATTCTATTTAATTGCTGAACTAGTTTAAATTGATCAATCTATTAATAAATTCTTTATTACATTAGTGACTCCAATATATTCTTGATAATCCAATAGAGTCTTCTTGAAAAATCTTGTAAAATAAGAATCTAATCTTAAAGTAAAAAGAGTGTTTTACATGTGTAAAATGGGCAAGATCTTTAACTTTTTGGGACTAACAGTTGGTATCAAAGCTTTGGCTCTTGAAGCACTTTATTTCCTAAAGAGAATGGATTCTAACTTTACATTGTTACTTGAATGTCCATCCCACCTGGTTTTAATAGACATCACTATACCTTTTGGAAATAGAAAATTAAAGACGATATTGAAGCCATTGATATAGACATATAGGAAATTGTAGAGAATGGTTATGATCCACCACAAACACTAATAAATGGAGTTGTAAAACCTATGCCTAAATCTCTATGGATTGAGAAGGAAAGGAAGAAGCACCTTCTTACATCTAAAGTTAAATGGATTATCTCCAACTCACTTTCCCCTAATGAATATCAGAGGATTTCTAACTGTGCCACTACAAAATAGATTTGGGACACTTTAGAAGTAGCACATGTGGGAATTGCACAAGTTAAAGCATCTAAAATGCATGTTTTAGTCTCTAAATATGAAATGCTCAAAATGGTAGAAGGTGAATCAATTAGAGACCTTATCCAAAGATTCACTACTATAACTAATGAACTTTTGCTTCTTGAAAGAAAATTTGACAATGCAGATTTAGTGCACAAAATTCTGAGATCTCTTATTGAAGAATGGCAGCCAAAAGTGACAGCTATCAAGGAATCACTTAAGATATGGATGCCAACAATTCAAGAGCTCTATGGGAATTTAGAAGAGCATGAACTCGAGTTGAAGAGATATAGGAAAAATGGTGATTACAAAAAGGAAGAAAACTCTGGCACTTAAGGCTACAAAATCATTTGAAACTAATAATGAAGAATCTAATACTGATGAAGAAGTTGATGAGAAAGTCTAAATGGCACTCCTAAGCAAAAAGTTGCAAAAACTCCTAAGAGAAAAGAGGAATAAGGAAAAGAGGAAACCTATTTCACAAAGGAAGAATCAAAAGAAAAATGAGCAATAGAGTTCCTCATACACTTCTACATGTTTTGAATGCAAAAAATGGGGACACTTTAAACTAGATTGTCCAATATTCTTGAAGAGACAACTTGAGAATGAGAGAAAGAAAAGAAAGCTAACCTTCAAGAAAGGTAACCTAGCAATTTGGGATGATGAACAAGTTGAACCAAGAAAAGAAGAAGAAGAAATTGAGGAAGAAGCACTTTTCTACCTCATGGACAAAGTTGATGAAGACAATGAGGTATTTAGAAACCAATCTTTCTTTTACTCTAGAGATGAGCTTAATTCTATTGATGGCAATTTTAGTGATTATGAATCAAATTCTACCGATGATAATGAAACTGATGATTTGTATGAAGAGCTGTATAGTGCTTTGAAAAAGGCTAAGAAAGATTTAAAGCATGCTAGAGCAGAAAAAGAAGCCTTACTTGAGAAAATTCAACAAATTGAAAAAAAAAATAAAAATGATTTGTATGATTTAGCTGAACAAGTATTGAGTGAAAATAAAGTTTGTGATCAATGTGAAATTTAGAAATCCAAAATGATATGTTGCAAAATCAAACTGGTTTTCAAAATAAATATGGTTTAGGATATAGACAACAAACCAAGAGGAGATCAAAGAAAAGTTCTAAAACTGTTAAGACAAATAGAAAATTTAGTCATATTACGTGCTTTTACTATAATCAAAAGAGACATCATATTAAGCACTGTCCTTACAGAAATGGTACATACATGCTAAACCAGAAGAAAAACTAGTTTGGTTACCTAAAGGTTATCTTGATATGTTTACTAACAATTATGGACCCAAGATCTATTAGGTACCAACAAAGTAAGTGTAAATTTTGTTTTGCAGGTTTGTGTGGGAAAAAAAGAAGTAGCTCATGATGTTGGACAACAGTTGCACTCACCACAAGACTAAGAATGTAAAATTGCCTAACTTTAGTAATTTTTGATAACTTTCTATCTTTTATACTTAACTATTTCACACATTGCAATTACTAACTTAGGCATTGGAGATTTCTCTGAGTTTATTTTGTAGGTGCATGATGTGAAAATTGAGTTTTCAATGGTATTGAACTGTTTATCAATTATTTGAGAGATTAGGAAAATACTTATGAAACAAAATTAAACAAAAAATTGAGTTCAGGACTTCCTAAATTGATTTAGTAATTGATTCAAATTTTTCTAGGATTTCTTTGAGTTTTTGAATTGAATCACCTCTAAAAAATTTACACTATGAATCAATTCCTAAATCAATTCACAAACATTTTAAAACTTTCAAGAAGACTTCAAAATTTCTAAACTTTTTTATTAAACCTAGATGAATCGATTCACATAATCGATTCACGTAAGAACCTAATGAACAAATTCAAACTTGAATCGATTCATACTTAAATATTTGCTCTTTGAATTGATTCATGAATTGATTCAAAGCGTGACTCAATATATACTAAATTAATTTTGACTTCATTTTATAGTTTCTCACTCTACAACCACTAAAAACCCTTTCAAACTCACTCTCAAATCTCGATCCGCTAACATTTTTTACTCAAATTTCCTTCATAGAAAAGTTAGATACACTAGATCTAACATTTCCAATTGATCAATTTCACCAAAACTCCCCAAAGTCAAAAGATCCCAAATTTACCCTAAAACCTTAACTATCCAAATTTTCCAAAAATTTCAATAGAATGCTAAAAAGAATCAAGCTCCCAACAAACAGAAAGGAAAAGTCAGTAGCCCAACCATCAACACTGGTAGAAGAGGAATCTCACTTTAACTCACCCATTGAGTATGCTGCCTTTCTTCAACTTGCAAATAGAAAAGTAGAATGCCTAAATTACTTTAGTGATCAACTTTTGAAGACTACTCATTTATCAGAATTACTGGCCAAGTATAGATTAGAAATTTTTTTTGACATATAAGGGAAACACCTATCCTGGGCTAGTAAAAATGTTTATGCAAACCTTACTTCTACTAATGATAAAATTTCATCTTATGTGATGCATAAGCATATAGTTATTAATGCATAATTTTTAGCAAATGAATTTGGCACGGATTCAAACCAACCAAAGCTTACTATAGGATCCTTTCTTGAATACAACAATGAATTAGCCATTAGAATGCTCTTTCCCTATTCCACCCTGAAAAATAGAAGTGGGAAACTACTCATTACTGGCTTACCTCCTAAAGATAGGATTTTACATTATGCTTTGTGTAAAGTAATAATTCCTAGGATCACAAATTTTACACAAATTATGGAAGACAAGCTATTTTTAATGTGGGTTATTAAAAATCAATTTAATTTTAATATGCCTTATTATATCCTTAACTATTTGGCTAAATGTTCAAAAAGGATAGATATTGGATTCCTCCCATATGGCATGGTCAAAATTCCTCAAACAACTGGAGAATCCACAAGCTCAGGAGCAATTAGGTTATCCAGTGAAGCTGAAACAAGAATAATTGAGGTAATCGAAAGAATGCATAAACACATGAATGACTGAATGGATTAAATTTTAGACAAATAGAATAATTTGATTAAGTCAATGGATGATCGTATGGCTAATATGGAACTTGAAAATCAGAGACATGCCACCCAAGTTAATGAGCAGCTCAGTTCCATTGAAACTCAATTACTTGAGATAACACAATGACTGCAAGAAGAAGATGAGGAGGCTCAGCTGTAGAGGATGGATGATCAAGACCCTCCATAAGCTTAGTATGCTGTGTATTGGTGGTGTTTGTTTGTTGTATCCCTTAGTTCCATATCCCTTATTTCATTACTTTTGATGCTTTGACAATGATCCTGTAGTTTGATATTTTGAGATGATATATTCTGCATTATTAATTTTGGAGATTGTATTTGAATATTCTTTGATATTATATATTTGATTCAGTATTCTAAGTATGTTGATTAATTTTGAATTTAGGATATTATGCTTTTCCATTGACTTTTGTATTGGATTCTGATATATGTGTTATTCTATTCTATTCTAATTTCTTTCTATTCTATTCTTTTTGGTACAATTTTTTAAAAAGATGTATTATTGCTTTCTGATGTGCCAAAAGGGGAAGAAATAATGAAGGATTTTAGATAAGGAGAATAGATAAAAAAAATTGAAGGATTTTAGATAAGAAGAATAGATAAAAGGGAGAATAAAGGATTTTAAACTAGGAAGATGTTATTTTCAATCCAAAAGGGGGAGATCTGAAAAGATAATGGGAGATATGAATGAGATGGAAAGATAGAATAAAGATAAGTATGATATTTGTATGAAAGTCAATTTAAATGTGGGAGAGTAAAAAATAAGATTCTATAAAGAAGGAGAATATAAAATAAGGTTTTAAAATTTAAAAAATGTAGTTTTTTAGAAACTTTGATCTTTATCTAAAATTGTTTGCTACCATCAAAAGGGGGAAGATTGTTAGCATTTGAAATTGTTAGCCTTGGAAATTGGTTTGCTATCTTTACTTATTTGGTTTTGATGTTGAAAATAATTTTGTATCTAACAAAATGTTTTTTTATTTATTATTTGTTTTACAGGATCAAAGTATATAATATTTAAAAGATCTACAATTAGATTTAGCAATTATTTTATGTTACTAAAATCTTTTGTCAGTGAATTCAAATCAAATTTGATTCAAGAAAATTTCTTAGAACCGATACATTGAGGTAGATATAAATCACTTGAAGTGAGCTAAAATTAAATATTTTTCAAACAAAATTTTCAAATGATCTTTCACAAGTGTAAGTTTTATAAAAAAACTATTTTTTACTATGTGAATTGATTCATGTTGGAGATCTTATGAAACTGTACTTGAATTGATTTAGCAATCGATTTATGAAGAAAAATTTTGAAAAATATTTCTTACCGAAGGCTAGGAATTTTTTCTGAATCAATTAGGTAATTAATTCAAGACTTATTTATATAATACTATGATTCGATTCATGTATTGATTCGGTCATGAACTTCTTCATGATCTTCATAAGCGAATCGATTCATTAGTTAATAACTACTACGAATCGATTCACAGATTAAAAGTTAGTTATTATTCAAATATCGATTACAACAACTATAAATATCGCTAATCTCATTTCAAACACATACATTACAAGTCAATTCACATTTCTTCATGTGTGAAAAATAGAGAGCTATCAAAGATTTATCACTACCTCAATAGATTTCATCAAATCAAAGGATCTTGAATCAAAATTGTGGAGAATTCATATTAGATATTTGAGATATTCATCTTAAATAGTTGTGTTATATTTCTTACCTAATTTCTTGTTTTCTATTTTAGATTTCTAGATTGATAGAAATCAAGGATACAAAGGAAGAGGTTTATTTTCCCTTTCATCTTTTTTAGTTGTAAAGTTGATTATAACTTGTTGAAGATTGCAAAGAATTCTTGGAATATCTCTAGGTTATGAGATTGATCATAATCTATATAAGATAAAAGAATTATTGTATCTAGGTTAGCAAGAGCTTGGTTAAATCTTGTGCTCTAGGTAAGTAAGAGCTCAGTCAAATCTTGTATATAAACTGGCCGTTTAGGAGTCTGGTTGATTCTTGTTGTTATTAATAAAAGTGGTCATTTGGTTAAGGATTAATCCAGTGGATGTAGACTTAAACTATGATTTTAATTTAAGTTGAACCACTTTAAAAATTAGCATTCTTGATTATTCTTTCTATGCTTTATGCTTTCTACTATTCTACTACAACACTAGTTTATTGCATTTCTAAATTTACTATAGTTTTGTTTAATTGCTAAACTAGTTTGAATTGATTAATCTATTAATAAATTCATTTTTACATTAATGACTCCAATATATTCTTGATTACCTGTTATAGGCATATTTTGGTAGATGAGAAAATGGGTTGACAAAGTCCCAAATGGGGATGAGATCCAGAGAGGAGAAGTCCAGCTCCGATGGCTAGCGATCCACTTTGCTTGATCTCGCTTCATGAGCTCGTCATTATTCTATGAAGATCACTAGTGACCCCCAAGCCAAGGGTCTCAGTTCATCAAGTGAGGCATAATGTCCAGCCTAAAGACTCAGTGAGATAGGGCACCAATCCAGCTTGTGTTAACTATCTAGCCGAGCAGATAGAGAGGGCCCACCCATAGAAAGCAACCAACAGAAGTCAATTTGTAGGAGATTATACTATTTTGTACATTTAATATTTGATGTAATTTATTTACAACTATAAAATTACATTTGTAATGTCTCATCTTCTATAAATAGGAAGAGGAGGATCCCTATAAAGGGGCCAAACCGAAACTCTGTAATAAAAATTTCTCTCAGACAATAACATTATCATGGACATAAGGACCGATACTGCCTGATTTTGGCCAAACTATGTTAAAAATTTTCTTGTTCTCATCTGGTTTTCATCTTTTCCCTTTGGTTTCCTACTCTTGTTCGATGCCTGCTCAATTGGAGTGCAGTTTGAGTCCAAAAGAACTTCTTTAGTTGGCTGGATTTTGGCAGAACCAAAATCTACTATCAACATTATCCAATAGAGTCTTCTTGAAAAATCTTGTAAAACAAGAATCAAATCTGAAAGTAAAAGGAGTATTTTACATTTGTAAAAAGGGCAAGATCTTCAACTCTTTGGGACTAGCACTACACTTGGTTTTCATTCATTATATCTATTTTGAATTTCATGGCTTTTTCCAACTTTAAGGAATCAATATATGATATTGCTTCCAGGTAACTAATTAGTTTATTCTCTTAAATAATTGTTATGTTGTTCTCCAATGTGAAGAGAAAATCATATCTTTTAAGTTCACGACATTCCTTACTAGATTTTCAGAGTACAAGTGTATTTTGAGCTTGATTACTTATCTGAGCCTTTTGTGATACTTGATCAGGCTCATACTCTTTAAGTTTTACCTCACCCCTACTAGCCTTTTCAAAGATAAAATCCCTTTCTAAGAAGGTGGAATTTGTTAAGACAAAGACCTTTTGCTTAATAAGGTGATAAAAGTAGTAACCCCTTGTTTCTTTAAGGTATCCTACAAATAAGCATTTATCACTCTTAGATCCCAGTTTGTCAGTGATGATTTGCTTCACATAAGTAGAACATCCCCAAATCTTCAAATATGAAAGATTTGGCTTTTTCCCAACTCATAGCCCATATGGTGTCTTATCAACAGATTTTGATAGGACTTGATTAATGATATATGTAGTAGCTTTCAAACTATAGCCCTAGAAAAAGAGATTGGTAAGGTTGCAAAGCTCATCATGTACTGTACCATGTTAAACAGAGTACAAGCTCTCCTTTCTGGAAACATAAGTCATTTGTGATGTTGTAGGTGGAGTCCATTGTGATAAAATCCCAAACTCTTTTAAATAATCCATGAATTCCTGGCTTAAGTATTCTCCACCTTGATCAAATCTAAGTGTCTCTTGATACTTTTTTCTAGTTTGTTTTTCTACTTCACTTTTGAATTCTTTGAACTTTTCAAAGGCTTTAGACTTATTTTCATTAAATACATGTGCCCATACCTAGAACATTAATTCATTAGTATAGGAAATGAAGTAAGAATATACAACTCTTGCTAGAGTGGTCATTGGACCACATACATTACTATTAACCAACTGTAACACTTCTTTGGCATGTTCACCCTTTCTAATAAAGGGTTTCTTATTCATTTTCCTAATGAAACATGATTCACAAGTTTCATATGATTTATAATCATATGGATCTAAGTATCCATTTTTATGTAACTTTGTGATTCTAGTTTCATTAATATGTCCAAGTCTACAATGCCAAAGATATATGACCAAGTCTACAATGCCAAAGATAAGGCAAATTGATGGAATCATTAAAATTTGGTCTCTTATATTTGATAGTTAAGGTCTCTTGTCTTAGTTCTAGAATATACAACCCATTAACAAGTTTTCTACTACCATAAACCATGTTATCATGTGAAAAAAAGAAACTCTTATTCTTAATGATAAAACCAAATCCTTCTTGATCTAAACAAAAGACAGAAATAATATTCTTAGAAATTGCAAGAACATAATAACATTTATTTAGTTATAGAACAAAGGCCACATGTAATTCTAAAAGGTAGGTTACTATGCTAATAGTAGCAATTTTTGCTCCTTCTTAACATATAGGTTCACTTATCCTTTCTATAGCTTTCTATTATTTCTTAGCTTTAATATATGAGCAACAACTGGTATTTAATACCCAAGAATTAATAGAATAGTAAGACAAGTTTATCTCTATCACAATGATATTTTTACTTGAAGTAAAAGCTTTTTTAAGCTCCTTTTGCTTCTTGGTCTCAAGATAAGCTTTAAAATTTTGCCCCCCCAATGCCTTTCTACTCTGCAATAATAGTAGATGCCTTTAGAAGCATTCTCCTTTTTTCCTTTCTTGGATGTAGAAGAGGTACCGACCATCAATACAAGCTACTCCTTCTTAAAAGTTGTTTTAGAATTCTTAAGCATATTAAGTAACTCTATAAGAGAGAACTCTATCTTATTCATAAAGAAATTTATGATAAATTGCCCATATGACTTAGGAAGGGAGTGCAATATGATGATCACTACATGGTCATTGTCAATCACATGGTTGAGTTAGGATAATCTCTTTATAAGCTTGATCATCTTTAGCACATAAGTTGCAATGGTTGATCCCTCAACCATCTTACAGTTGAACAGTTCATGAGATACTTGATATTTCTAAATATAAGCATGCTTTTTGTATAACTTTGACAAATGCATAATTATATCAGAAAGAGTCATATTTTCACACTACTTCTAAAGTTTAGGAGACATCAAAGCTAGCATCACACATGCTACTTGTTTAGCATCTTCTTGATGTTTCTTGTGGGTAGCAAAGTCACAACTTGCACACTCATTTAAACCTTTAGACAGAGGTACAGGAGGGTCTTTCTCAAAGATGTAGGCTATCCTTTCTTGGTTAAGGACAATCTTCAAGTTTTGTAACTAGTACATATAACCTAGGCCAATTAACTTATTATTAGTCAATATATTTCTTAAGGAGATGCTACTCGTCATTTTAACAACCTTCAATAAGAATAGAATAGATTTATATCTAAGCATAATTTTCAGTTTTATATGGACTTTAATAAAATGAAGTCACACTATTTTCTTCAATTCTAATGAACCCCTATTTTAGAATTGGATTATCATGCTGGATGATAATCTTAGTGGACTAGAATCCCAATTTAATTTATTTAATCTTGATGAAGGCCAAGGAAAGTAAATAAATTAGACTAGGTAAACAATTCAACTTGTTTATTACATCTCAATGTAACTCTTAATCATTAGGTTGATAACTCTTTATCATTTACTATCTATCATATTTAACATTATTAACAAACCTTTATTTATAATGTCCAAAGTAAAACCTAATCAAGGCCGAACACTATATAGTCATGACAAGGGCCATCCAAACTATACATATTTGCTAAGTTGAAACCATCAAACAAGAACATCACTTATGCACTAACAATAATAACATGATTGATGTAATGTAACATTATCAGATGCCAACAAGTTATCACAAAATTGATCTCTAGATATCATTATTTTGATGAGTGATGATTAATCATGTTCTTAACATGTAACTTAAATTAGTGAGGAATCTTTTAATAGTTCAAGGCTTAACTATTTAAAGGTCTCATGTATGCCATAGATACATTTACTAGTCTATGTCTCACATACATCAACTAGCCTATATCATAAATGCATCATATTCATATCACAATATAAATTATATGTATGCATAACATATATAGATTGATTATGGACAAATTTAAAATCATTTCCCTTGAGCTATAAAAGGGAAAAACTCTATGCAATATGATTTTTCTCTCCACAAGTAATGCACCATCAAGCTTCAGGCAATTTGTATTGAATAGTTTCCAAAATAAAATAGAAGTCCCTAATTCTATCATGTATAACTAATTGAATCTTGAGCTACATTCAAGGAAAGTGAAATCAGAAGAGAATTTTACATTCAAAAGTTGAAAAAAAAAAAAGGCATGACATATAGGCCCTATTTAATATAATACCCAATAATAGAGCATACATTCATAAATGTCTTTGGTCCATAATCTTCCTTCCATGCATTCAAGTATACATAAAACATAGAAAAACAAGAAAGCATAGAACATTAGCTATTTTAAAAATTGATCTTAATTCATTTCAAAATGGATCAATTAGTCAAATCTATCATACTTTCTAAAACTTTGGAATCAAGTAAGTAAATAAAAGGAAAGTTTCCAAAATTATTTCTAATCAATACTTGTTATAAGTGGAATCCAATCTCTCAAAGCAGATAGGTAGAAGCCCGACAGAAGCTGAAAACCAATAAAAGAAGTTTAGCTCACTAAGGTTGCACTACCTCGCTAGTCGTCAGGTCAGGATGCAAACAAAGACAAAAGCTAGAGAAACAGCTTGTCAAGAAATGAATTGCTCTACTAAAGCTCACCTCGCCAACAGCAAGTCGGTCTCGCTGAACGAAGGCTAGCAGTGACCTCGAGCCAAGCATCTCAGCTCATGAGAATAGACACATTGCCCAGCCAAAGGCTCAGTGAGATAGAGAAGGCTTAGCAAGATAGAGCACCAGACAAACTTACATCAACTCTTAGTCCTAGCATACAAGAGGGGCTCACCCATAGAAAGCTCCATGCAAAAGTCGATTTGTAGGAGATAAAATTGTCTTGTATATTTAATATTTGATGTAGCTTATTTATAGCATGTAAAATTATATTTGTAACCTCCCAGCCTCTATAAATAGGAGGAGGAAGATCCTTATAAAAAAAGTTGAAACGGATATACTTAAACTCTATAAATTCCCTTTAGATTAATAAGAGCTATCATGGACATAAAGACCAGTACTGTTTGGTTTTAGCCAAACCACGTTAAAAGTATTGCATTCCATTCCTATTCTTCTTCTTTATCATCTCCATCATCCTCTTCATTTCTCATCTCCTCAACCTGAAAATAGTTTAGGGTTCGAGAACTGATCTTAATTGGCTAGAATTTGGCAGAACCAAATTTCACTATCAATAATTTGTCACTAAAAGGAGGGCCTGTCTACTTTCAAATTTCTTGATTTCTTCTCTGTATACCTACAATGGTAAGAGGAAGAATCGCTAGGAGTTCAAACACTCCAGTTGATCAGTCAGGAGATGTTTTCACTGCCAAAACTCATCCTCAACCTACCACTACCCTTGAAACTAAAGAGGCATAGATGCCTCATCAACCACTGCCAATGCTTGAAAACATGGTGAGAGAGTTGGCTAAAGCTGTTAAAGTGTTAAAACAAGCACAAGCCTAGAGTGCACAAAGGTAGGAAGAAATTGTAACATAGCTACGATAGCTGCGTGAAGAAGCCTAGAAAGAGACTCGTGAGGACCGCAATAGTCAGCAATCTGGGGGCTCGCAACAAGCTGAGAGCTCTGGCCTGTGATTTGAAACGTAGGACCTAATAATGAAGGAAGTTCTTCAAAAGCTGAAATAGCTAGAGGAATGCCCCCACTCTAAAAAAGATAAACTTTGCCATGAGGAGAGCTCACCATTCTCTGTGAAGATTGAAATGCAACACCTTCCATAGAAACTCAAGGTCCCCACGATCCCATTGTATGATAGGAATAGTGATCCCTGTGATCATCTGGATGCATTCAATGTCCAGATGGATCTTTAAACGACTGATCCTCTGGTCAAATGCTACGTCTTCCCAGCCACATTAGGAGGTATATCTCGAGCATGGTTCAGAAGCCTCTCGGCTCGCAGTGTCAATAGCTAGGAAGAATGTCAAAGGACATTCATCGACTAGTACTAGGCATTGAAGAGGCAGCTTGCGCCCCCTTGCCACCTGGCTATGATCTTTCAATGAAGAAATGAATTGCTAAAAGATTAAATAGCCAGATTCAGCCAAGAGGCCAATTCTATAGAAAATCCCTCAGAGTAGAATATCCTAACAACGATCTTTGTAGGACTCCGCAAAGATGGAAAGTTGTGCAGAAGCTTGTACAATGTGAGACCTCACTGAATTTTACGTGCGAGCCACCAAGCAAATCCAATGGGAAGAAACCTTTAGCACGGAGGAACTCAGGCATAAGAGCGAGATGGTTAGCACTCCCCAGAGCAAAAAGAGGAGCGAAGAGAATCAGAATAACAATTTTGGTGACTAGCCCCTTGAAGAGGGCCAAGGGTGTGCCAGCATCGTGGCCACCACAAAAGCTATATCATCCTATCTAACACACAAGATAGGATCTTTGCCATGGAGTGGGACAAGGAAGACTTTGGAAAGCCCAAGCCTCTCTGGACTCCTAGCAAATTCAGGAGCAATAAAGACAAATTCTATGCATAAAAGATTTCATTAAGAGGGGTCGACTACAGGATTATATGGTGAGACCGTTAGAATGGCAAGCTCAACATTCTTAGTGAATCATTGATCGAGAGCAAGAGTCCTCCATTAGAATCATATTTTAATCCTGTAATGTTATACTAAAGTTAATATAAGTATTGAGATCTTATTTGAGTACCTCTAGCAGAATGCTACACAAAAAGAAAGCTATTTCATATTGATTGATATTATTTCCGGCTAGCTAGCTAAGGTGCAGAGGCACTATTAAACACTCGTGATCTAGCAAAAAGCCATGAGCTTGCTGAGGTGTAGAGGCACTATTAAACACTCAAAATCTAGCAAAGAGCCATGAGCTCATGAAGGTGCAGAGGCACTATTAAAAGCTCAGAATCTAGCAAAGAGCCATGAGCTCGTTGAGGTACAGAGGCACTATTGAACACTCAAAATTTTGTAAAGCTATAAGCTCGCTAAGGTGTAAAGATATCAAAATAAACTTGATTACCTACCCATTAAGCAACAACGTTGCTATGGCACACACAGTAAAATGTAGCTCTCATGTGACTAAATGATCATAGCTTGCATGTGATCCCTTTTTTCTAGGTGCAGCTCGCATATGGCCTACCTAAACATTACTTATTGACTGTAAGGACATTCGGATGCCAAGATTTACTAATTGAATGTGGATGATTAGTCATTTGAATGTCTCATTCAATTATGCTTTACAAGAAAATGCATTATCATCCATAATGTACAAAGCGGCATTCAAGAGTTACAAAGAAAACTCATTCATTAAAGGCCTTATTGAACGAGGTAAAATTACATCAGAAGATAGGAAATATAGAAAGAAAAGCATAAATCCTACAACTATTGCTTCGACAAGGAAGGAGAGAGCCAACCCCCGAGAGACAAACTCTAACTAGCCAGAGGTTCGACGAACACAATTGCTCCTCAATCTTCTTCTTCCTATAGCCCTCCTCAGCCAATGGCTCCTTTCCTAACTTGCGCACAGGAGTCTGGCTAGCAAGGCTGAATCTCACAGTGGAATCATGAAGAGATAATTCAAGATCTACATAGGACTTCCCTGTAACAAACCAAAAGATTTATGCATGGAAAACATGCGTAATAGGCTATTCACACCTCCTAATCTCCTGTAACAAGCCATGTATGCCTCAAAATGCTTCATCGAAAGCTGAGTTATCGGAAACATGGGAGGCTTAGCCAAAGCTTCCATCAGGCCATTCCATGAAGAAACAAGAAGAGCTTCTTAGGCTTATAAACTAGTCCAGGTTTAGTAAAGGACCCAAAGGATAATTGGCTATTCTAGATCGAATGGTCCAGAGAGAACAAGGCTACCATGCCAATGGCCATAGATTATACACAGTAAGAAGTATGGCATAAAGCAAATGAAGTGAAAGAATTGAAGCTTGAGATGACAGTGTAGTAGAGCAAAAACTTGACTACTCAGCAAAATTACAACTCCCAATCCACAAAGTAAATTGAGAATTAGGGGGCTTATGTTATAAATGGAATCCAATCTCGCAAAGTAGATAGGCAAAAGCCCGATGGAAGCTGAAAACCAGTGAAAGAAGTTCAACTTGCTAAGGTTGCACCACCTCACTAGTCGTAAGGTCGGGATGCAAATGAAGCCAAAAGCCAGAGAAATAGCTCATCAAGAAATGAATTGCCCCGGTAGAGCTCACCTCACCAAGAGTGAGGCTGGTCTTGCTGAACAAAGGCTAGTAGCGACCCTGAGCCAAGCATCTCAGCTCACAAGAATAGGCACATTGCCCAGCCAAAGGCTCAGCAAGATAGAGAAGGCTAAGTAAAATAAAGCACCAAATAAGCTTACATCAACTTTTAGCTCTAGCAGATAAGAAGGGTCCACCCATAGAATGCTACCTATAGAAGCCGATTTGTAGGAGATAAAACTGTCTTATACATTTAATATTTGATGTAACTTATTTACAGTATGTAAAATTACATTTGTAACCTCCCAGCCTCTATAAATAGGAGGGGGAGGATCCTTATTAAAAAAAAAACTAAAATAGATATACTAAAACTCTATAAAATTCCTTTCAGATTAATAAGAGCTACCATGGATGTAGGGACTAGTATTGTCTAGTTTTAGCCAAACCACATTAAAAATATTGCATGCCATTGTTGTTCTTCCTTTTCATCATCTTCATCGTCCTCTTCATTTCTCATTTCCTTAACCTAAAAGCATTTAGGGTTCAAGAACTAATCTTGGTTGGTTGGAATTTGGCAAAACTAGATTTCACCGTCAACAATACTAATATTTGATCAAAAGTTAAGGAAAGTTTCCATAATTGCAAAAACACAATTTAGGTAAGTCTTTCTTAAAATTGATTGTGATTACAATTAATTTCCTAAATTGTATTTGTGTAATTAAGGCATAAGGCTGGTTGGCTATTATCACAACCAATCAAGGAGCCTAGAAACACTATGTGTAGTGGTTGAAAATTCATCCAGCTATGTTGGTCCAACCAGTAGCTATGTTCAGCTAGCAGTCTATTTGTTCCAGTATATTTTTCACCCAAAGTGTAAATCCAATCCAAATTGGTATTGAAAATTTTTCAAAAGAAAAAAAATTTATACTTTGAATGAAAATTTTTAATCATATGGAACCAAATTACAACATGCATATAAGGGTAGAATTTTATAATTTTCCCTAAGCCTAGATCATCTTGTTTCACTACTAAAATATTGAATTCAGCGATGATTTTATAAGGTTGATACTTTACGAATCACTATGGTGTAATTTAGGGAAATTAAAATGATGCACTTCACGATGGTTTTCTAAAAGGGTTTTTAATGAATTGTCAGTAAATACATGATTTAGCACATATTATCTTTGCATGCTTTGTCGTTCATGCAAGAATAAAGTGTTTTCCTCTTTTTTTCCCCAAAAATCACAACTCATTTATGAAATTATTTTCCTATGGTGAAACCCTAAACTTTGGCTTTCATTGCATTTTTTATTGTTTTAATTTGTTTTAGTTGTTGTTGACGTCGGATTTCGATTCGTACGAAGAGTCCCAAAATTTGGCCAATGAGAAAAGTTTAGGGATCCAATGCTGCTTCTGAAGTGCGATTTGAGATAGCCTGAGAGGAAGAGGGAAAGGGAGACACAATGTTTTTAATGTGATTTGACTAAATTCGGGCAGCATCGGACCCTACGTCCATGGTGGAGATTTTATTAATGTATTTGAGAACTGATTTTAACAGAGTTTCTACTTATAGAGTTATTGGCCTCTTCCCCTCTTCTAACAATACATTCCTATTTATAGAGGAAGGAGGAGTTACATGCATTAATTACAAGCTACAGTTGTGTTACATCAAAAT
>JANHAO010005521.1:0-22519 GCA_026873985.1 Saraca asoca | reverse complement strand
TTCCTTGCCAAAAGGAATAACCACAATTGTCTAATATAGAACTGGAAATCAAATTCCTTCTTGAAGAAGGTACATAAACAACATCGTTCAGATTTAAAACATGTCCAGAAGGTAAATTCAAACTAACAAAGCCTATACATTCAATAATTACTTTACTTCCTTCAACTCCCAAGATGACTTTCTCCTTTTTCACTTCAGATCTGCCTATTTCTGAGCCCCTATAATGAATTTGCAACATGAATAGTTGCACCAAAATCTAACCATCAAGAATTAGAAAATGTCTCCAAACTATTGGATTCATAACAAACTAGAGTTAGAAGGGTGAATTTAGAAGATATATCTTCCTTCTCATGCTTATTTTTTTAAGCTTCAAACAATTAGATATTTTATGTCTGGGCTTCTTACAATAGTGGCAATCACCCTTGAAGGTAAACTTATTCAGACCTTTGTTTTGTTTGCCACCTTTATTAAATCTAGGCTTTCCAAATTTCTTTGAATCTGGTTTCTTTCCCTTTTTGTTATTACCACCCATATTGCTTGTTGAGCCATGAGATAGATGCTTTACGGATGGTGCATGAGAATTTCTTTTTCTAATGGACTCTTCCTCCTGTGTCATTATTAAAATTATTTGGTCTACTGTCCACTTTACTTCTTGAGAATTGCATGCAGTCTTCAAAATATTATACTTAGGTGGAACAGATTATAGAATGTCGTAAACTAGAAAACTCTCTCCTAGGTCAACATCATAGGTCTTCAACTTGTTGTAGTAATTCATGAGCTTCATTATATGTTTCCTAACCCAAATGCCCGGTCATAACATGTTTTATCTAGCAGTGACAAATAATAGGCTTTCTGACTCTTATCAAATTTCCTAAATTTTTTCACCTATGGCCTTCAGATATTCTATCATCATATCCTTTTCGGAGATGCTTTGTCTAATGTTCTTTTCAATTGTAAACTTGATCACTGCTAAACAAATTCTATTGGAGTCATTCCATTGTTTGTTATAGGTCTTATCAATAATACTAGATTCATCAGTGAGGTCCATTGGTTTAGGTTCTCCAAGAGCCAAATCCTTTTTCAATATAGCAAGGTACAGATCCAGGGACTTTCTCTAGACATCAAAGTCAGTGCCATTGAGATTTTTCACCATAGATAATTGCTGGGATACAGAAACTGAGGAAAAACAAAATTGGGAAATATTAATTATGCATGCACAACATAATCAAAAATAAGATTCCCCAACAAAACTCACTTCATGCAACTATAGAACAAAATGTTTATTATAATCCTGCCTAAGGGTCCCCAATTATGATAAATCAAGAAAATTCAATATGCACTATAAAGATTTAACTCATTAGTTTCCCCATACGAAAATGTATTCAACATCTCTATATCAATAGGATACAAGACATGTTGAGATATTAAAATATACTGTCAACCTATCCAATGTGGTCCAAACAACAAATTACATTGAAGATGTCACACTGATAAGGTGTATACATTATCAATATAATAAATTTATAGTGTTGTCAAAAATAATATATTCATGATAGTGAATAGTTGATTTCTAGGTATAAACACTCTCACTAAAAGTGTGAGAAGTGCACAAAACCATATAGCATAAGACATAAATTTATCAGAATATAAATACTATAAATATTCATGAATTTATTTGACATACCAAATCACACATCCAGGGAGAGTGAACTTCATATATTACAGGTAATAATATGTATTTCATTCACAATTTTTGTCACAAGAAAATTTCAAGGATATAATATAATTTTTCTATTGTAAAAACTTTATAAAATTCCAAATAAATACTTCCAGGCCTTAAAAAATTCTAGAAAAATATCCATTAGATTTAACGTGAAAAATAGAGGACACCAAAAGAAACAGTGGGTCAAAAGACCCATTGTGTGAGCTGCATGCACCAACACGCGCCATCCCTTGTGCATGGGTTGGACGCTAAAGGCTGTTCATCACCTTCAACCTCTAGCTTGGTCTGCACAACCCCATTGCAGATCCGATTTTGCACCATCGGGTCTTCTGCAATTTCTCCTTCATTTCTCAATCAAAAAAGTGATTTCAGTGTCATTGAAACTAGAATTTTATGATCTATAATAGCCTTCTAAAAAGTTTAAGAATTATGGACCAAATCAAGATTGGATTCTTGATTGAAATAAACCTTGGTTCTACAATAAAATCTCAATTTCTCTCTCGATTCTTAGTGAAAAAACACAATCTATATGTCTATGGACTCAGAACATCTCAATCTAAAAAAGCCTTAAATCAATTGCACAAAATAACAGATGAATCAAGAAATCCTAATTTCAAAAAAAAAAAAAATCAAACCCTTACATAAAGAAATTTTGAAATTTTCATGCAAAAAATAAAGTACCAAATTTCATGAGTTCTTGATTTCAAAAATTTGGGGATTTTTTTATTTAAAAAATTACAATTAGTACATATAATAGATTAATTGGAGATACAATATTGTTAGCAGCACTCTGATACCATTCGCTAACAGTATTTAAAAAAAATATATATTGGGAGATGAATGCGTACCTGATAATGATGCAGTAGGATCAATTGTTGAGAACTACAAATTGTGGAAAGAGAGATTCAACCTGCAAAATCCCTTAGAATACACAATAATTCAGAGAGAGTTAGAGAAAGAACTAACTGAGAGAAAAAATTATCAATATTTTCAAGGTTTAGAATTAATATATATTAAACCAACTGACCACTAAGGAGCTACAAGTTGTGATCGCTACCTAATGGGTTTATGTGTAATCTAACCTATCATAGATTACACACAATTAATTAGGGTCCAATCTGTTCTAAAATTAGCACTGATCATTTAATTAAGTCTGTTAATATTCTAATAATTAATTAATGCTAATCCATAATAATAATTAATTAAAATTAATTCAACAAGATAGATATTTGGTGAAAAGAAATTGGGATAGGATATTTGGAAGTGTTTAATGGTGGTAAAAGGTGGAAGCAATAGTTATTGGTGGGTTTATGGGAGGTTGAGAATTGACTGTGGTTATTGGCTACTACAATCTCATATGGCATAGAATTATGGAATTGATGGTCAGAAAACACCATTGGAGGCATGGAAAATGTGATTAGAAGTTACAATTTTTTTATAAAAAATAAACTTATCAATTTATAATTTTAAAATTTTAATTATAAATTAATAAAAAATTGTTACAATCTATAAATCATACAAGTGTCATAAGTTTATTTATAAACAGTTATAGCACTAAATATTTCAAATTTCATAAATGCTTGTATAAATCATTATTTTTGACATTATCTCAAACATTATGGAAAACCTAATGAATCAAGAGTAAAATTCATCACCCTATAAAAATTAATCTTTGTGGATTGAATATAAATCAAATGTAATATATGTATAGTCTTAAATTAAATAAAGAATCTCATAAATTCTAAAAAATTATAAATAACTTTTTAGTTTTATTTATAATTTTAAATTATAATTACAATTATAATTATATTTATAATGTAATTAATAAGATTAATATAAAAAAATATGAACGTTGCAATATAAAATTATGATGAAAAAATGATATATTGCAGTCACGCATTGTAATAAAAAACGATGGTAAGGTAACTGGCATTACCTTCCATTCCACAGCCATTTGTTGGATTTAAGAATGCTGCCAAACGCACGCAATTGATTACATCCGAATTTCCAAATTAATATGCGCTGGATGTCATTACTTACTAATATAATAGGCCACTTCAAATTATTAAATATAATTAATAGCCTCAATCATGCAGATTATGGCTTGGAATTTCCACAATATTGTCATTGATGTTTCCCACTAAAATGACTAACCTATAGTACTCTATCATTATAATTATAATCAGATTGAGCAATCATTTCCTCTAAAGTAATCTACATAATTCCTGCAACTATCCTATTATAAACCTTTCTTCAAACCAATAATTATCATGTGCAATCATTTTTTTCCTTGGATACCATTCCATATTTGTTAACACCCTCTTTGAAATAATTAAAAAATAAGATTTTATTTTAATTAAAAATAAATTCTTTTTTAAATAGTGTTGAATTTAATTTTAAAGAAAATTTTATTTTATTTTATTTATAATTTCTTTTTTAATTACATTTATATCTTTATGAAATCTTTTAAATTTATCATGAGTTTTATTTAAATTCATTTCATTTGATATAAAACAAATTTGTATTAGTAATTTTACATTTATCTTATCTTCTTCTTGCTACAAGAAAGAAGGAGCATGGGCGATACCTTGGAAATACACCATCGCTATAGAATATTCACCTCAATCATAGCTATTTATCAAAGGGCAAGCTCATCACCATATCTTATAATTTTATTGACCATGATATCATCAAATATATTTTTCAATATTCTTTAAACAATATAACTCCCTTGTAGATGAATTAAAGTCATTATTTTTTACATCATTTTCAAATAATAGAATTCTTTTGCAAAATAAATTGGAAAAATTCAAATGAAAAAAAAATCAAACTCAATTTTAAAAACTGATTGTAAATGAACCATGAGGGAATAAGATGACTTTTACAAGGAAAATATCATCACAATCTTTAGTTAAAATTGATTGAATTGTAGGTATGCCATTGAAGTTAGTTAAATCTTCACATATTTCAACCTTTCATAAAGTGATTTTAAGAGTTGCTTTAAGGGTCGTTTGGTACAACCTGTAGAAATGGAAAGAGAATGAAATCTAATAAGGAAAGGTAAGGGTGATACTAATTATTACTTTTTGGTTTGCTTGGTTCAGTTAGGAAGTTGAATCATACAGTTTATGATTTCCTTACTTGTTATTTGGATGGGTAATGGTGAATAACAATGGATGGTAGTCAATGACGATAGATGGTAGTCAACAATGATAGGTGGTGGTGGATAATGGTTAACAATGGTAGGTGGTAGTTAACGACAATAGGTGGTGGTGGGTAATAATCAACGGCCATAGGTTGTGGTAAGTGGTAGTCAATATTGATAGGTGATAGTGGGAAGTGGTCAATTATAGTAAGTAGTAGTAGATAGTAATCATTGGCGATAAATAATTGTGAATGGTGGTTAATGGAAATAGATGGTGGTAGACGATGGCCAATAGTGGTAGGTGATGGTGGACAATGGTCAATAGTGACAAATAGTAGTGGATGGCAGTAGACATTGGTCAACAACAAAAGCTGGTAGTGAGAGGTAGTCAATGATTATAAATGGCGGTAGGCAGTTAACAAAGAAATGTGGTGGTGGGAGGTGATTAGTGACTGTAGATGATGGTGGGTGATATTCAACGATGAAAAGTGGTAGTGGATGGTGGTCAATGACAAAAGATGGTGGTAGGTAGTGGTCAATGGTGATAGGCATTGGTGGATTGAGGTGGTGGGAGCTTCACAAAGTGAGAAAAAAAAAAGAGAGAAAGGACAGTTTTTTAGTTTCTTATAGGTAACATAATTTAAAACCTAAAAAGAGAAAATGTTTCAAATTGGGAAAATTCATTAAATTTAAGTAATAGTAATAGATTCCACTAGAAAATTAATTTTTTAATTTCATTACCAACCCCTTGAAATTCTGCAACTAAATGCCTCCTTATTTTTTTCTTTCTCACTCTCTGCTTTTCTTCCTCACAAAATATATCTAGAATTTGATGGTCATCTTTGAGTCAATGTGTGCATACTTCATTTTGTATGTAACACTTCAAATTCTAATGAATACCTTAGCTTGTCACAAGGGTTGAGCAATTTGTTCATATATAGTATAATAGATTAAAAATCATTCTCCATTAATGTCTACAATTTATGATTTAACTATGGAACTTAAAGTATTTTGGAAGAGAATTAAGAAGAAAGATTGTGCAATGCTATGAATATAAAAAATTTATTTTGAATATGTAATATAATTGTTTTCATGGGAACCCTTAGATCACAAAAGGAATTCAGAAAGCTTCAAGAGTGAAGGTGGATTGCTAAACAACAAAAAAAGCTTCATGGGAACCTTAAGTAAGGAAAAGGTAAATGGACCATGACAATACAATCCAAGTGCACTAGGGGCATTCTAAGGAACCATTTTTGTCAAAAATAATGAATACAAGATTCAGAACTCATAAGTTCTTTGCAAAACCTCATATCAAACTCATGATTTGTTTATAAAACCTCAAAGTAAGTTCAAAAACGCATTAGCAACTAGAATTCAATATATGAAATACCATTTCAAAACTACTAATCATGCATAATACTTTGAATCCAAATTGTCTTTCATTTCTCACAAAATTTCTAAAATTATCATTTAGAAACATAAACACTCATAATTTCAAACATGTTATGAAGAAATAACATAATCAAAGCAACCATACTTTAGATAAATTTGCTTTCTAAACATTTTATAAAGCAAGATATTGCTGACACATAAAAAATAAATACTTATAAAAAAATGCAAATTAAGCTAGAGTTATCCTTTCACCTTAAAACAAGCTCGCACTTCCCTTGGATCCAAATTTACTACATAATAGTCATTCCCACTTTCACACTTCAATCTACAAACAATGTTGAGAGTGAAAAATAAGCAAAGAAAAAATGGAAAAGAAATGAACATACATATAGATTAAAGATAGCTCAAGGAGAGATGCTACCACTGCTCTTCATTGAGCCTTTATTCATTTCCACAAAATTCTTTTCAAGTGAATATGCATATCCATTAGAATTTATATATCTAGCTATAACAGAAATGGAAAAGTGAACTAATAAAAAGTAAGCAAGTGGCTTCCCCCTTGAAATTACATAGATTGCCTTTGGTGTATAGCTAAAAGAGTAAAATGGTGCACTACATTTAGTTCCTTAAGTGAAATAGTTCACAACCTAAAAACTAAAATGAAACTATTAAAACCATAAATCAGTAACCATTATTTTACTTATTTCCCACTAATTTAAACCACTCATATCAATCCCTTCTCCTTAAAATGGCTACTAAAACTTGTGAAAATTGTGGAAATTCCTCAATGAACTTGTCATATTCTATCTAAGTAGTATCTTCAACCTCCTGAGACCATTGAACCAACATTTCAGTGATAGCCTTGTCATTTTTTTTCTTCATTCTCCTAGCTAAGATGTCCACTGGGATTAAGGGAGCAAATTTAGAATCAGAAATAAGAGGTAGAGTTGTGCAAACAACTAAAGCCCATGATGTTTTTTTAAAAGGGAGACATTAAAGGTAGGATGGAGCTTGACTTTAGTTGGTAATTCTAGTTTGTAGTCCATTGTCCTTACTTTTTCTAATACCTTGTAAGGACCACAGTATAAGGTAGATAACTTGTGAAAAGCCCTGTTAAGCATTGAGCTTTGCTTATACAATTTCAATTTGAGGTATACCCATTCCCTTGGTTCAAACTAGCATTCACTTCTTAGTTTATCAGCCTACATCTTCATCCTTTGTTGAGCCTTCAATAAGTTAAATTTAACCAAGCTAAGTATTTGTTCTTGAGTCTTCCTTATTTACTATTTCAATTAAGGAATTCCCCACCATATAATGTTTCAATACAATAGTAGTAGCTATAGAAGGCTTCAAAAGGATTTATTTAGGTAGCAGCATGATAACTAGTATTATATTAGTATTCAAACAAGGATAGCTAGCTTCCTCAATTTTTTGTCATAAATCTTGTCATACAGCTTAAGTAATACTCTAGAGTACTATTAAGTACCTTAGTTTACACATCCATTTGAGGAAGGTAGGCAATTAACTTGACTAACTCCACTCTTTGAATTTTGAAAAGATTTTTCCAAAAGGAACTAAGGAAAATAGAGTCCCTATTAGATATAATATATGTTGCCAGACAATGCAACTTGACTATAAAATCAAATAAAAACTTTGGCCACTTGACTAGTAGTGTAAGGATGACTTAAAGGCATAAAGTGTCCATATTCAATGAATCTATCTGTTACTACCAAAATGATAGTCTTCCCTTGAAAATGAGGCAATCTAAAAGATAGAAATATCTAAGTTTGCTGAAGTTGGGGGATTTAACATTCTTAGTCTTGTGGTAAGAGCAACTACTATTCACCATCATGAGTTGCTTCTTTATGTCTCCCACAAACCTACAAAATAAAATTTACACTAGCTTTGCTGGTACCCAGCTGGTCTTAGGTCCAATTTTGTTAGTTAACACAATAACATTCCTATTAGGTAACCAAACTAACTTTTCATTAGGTTTAAGCTCATAGGTTCCATTGCTATAAGGACAATATTTAATATGATATTCTTTATGATTACAATAAAAACATGTAATATAAGCATAGTTTCTTTTTTATCTATTTCTCTTTTGTTACTTATATGCCAAGCCTTTCCTATTTTGAAATTCTTTTTGATTATTCAAAAAAGTGTTAAGTCTAAACTTGCTATTTGTAAAGCCTTGTAAAGTTTTTGATAGGCTATCTATTTCTAATTTGTAGGCTTCACATTGTTCATATGTCTTACTCTCACTCAACAATTTTTTGCTAGGATATTCATATCACTATTTTCTTTTTCCAATTGATTAATTTTCTTAAGCAGGCATTTTCACTTCTGGCATGCTTCAATCCTTTCACAGCCTTTTTTAATGCATTATATAGTTTTTCAGATAAATCATCAGCTTCATCATCAACATTATTATAATCACTAGAGTTAGACTCATTATCACCATAATCATTAGAAGAATTAAATCCATCAATAGAATTAAGTTCATCACTAGAATAAAAGAAGGATTGATTACCAAATACCTCATTGTCATCATCTAGTTTGGCCATAAGGCAAAAAAGTGCTCCTTCTTTTATTTCTTCATTTTCTTCTTTAGAATCAACTTTCTCATCATCCCACATAGCTAGATTTCCTTTTATGAGGGTTAGCTACCTTTTCTTCTTTTCATTTCAAATCTATTTCTTTAGATATGCAGGATAATTTAGCTTAAAATATCCATCTTTCTTACACTCAGAATATGTTGAAATATAAAAATAATTTTCTTGGTCCTTTTTATTCTGATTTCTTCTTAAAGAAGCAACTTTTCTCTTATTTTTAACCATTTTTTGCAAATTTTTGCTTAATGAGACTAAATCATCTTCTTCATTTCCACTTGCATCAATGTCTGATTCAATACCTTCAGATATCTTTGCAGCTTCAAGTGCCATAGTTTTCTTTCTTTTGTCATTATCATTTTTCTTATATCTATTTAGCTCTAGTTCATACTCTTTTAAATTCTCATAGAGCTCCTAAATTGTTGGCATCCCCATCTTAAGTGATTTCTTGATGGTTGTCACCTTTGGTTGCCATTCTTCAGTAAAAGATCTCAAAATTTTATGCATTAAATTTGCATTGTCAAATTTTCTTCCAAGAAGAAAAAGTTGATTAGTTATAGCAATGAATCTTTGGATAAGGTCTCTAATTGATTCACCTTTTTCCATTTTGAACATTTCATATTTAGGAACTAAAACATGCACTTTAGATGCCTTAACCTGAGTTGTGCCTACATATGCTACTTCTAAAGTGTCCCAAATCTATTTAGTAATAGTGTAGTTAGAAATCCTTTCATACTCATTGGGGGAAAGGGAGTTAGAGATAATCCATTTGACTTTAGAGGCAAGGAGGTGTCTCTTCCTTTCCTCTTTAGTCCATAGTGACTTAGGTTTGAGCTATAGAATCCCATTAACTAGTGTCTATGGTAGATCATATCCATCCTCTACAATTTTCCATATATCTATATTAGTAGCTTCAATAAAGTCTCTAACTTTCTACTTCTAGTAGGTATAGTGATGTCCATTAAAACCAGGGGAATTACATAAAGATGGACATTTAAGTAAGAAAATACAACTAGAATCCATAATCTCTTTGAAAATAAAAGAGTATCAAAAGCTAGAAGCTCTAATACCAACTATTGGACCTAAAAAAAATAAAGATCTTGCCTTTTTTTACAAATGTAAAATATGTATACTCTTTTAAAATAGAATGGATTTTTTTTATTTGCAAAGTGGAAATCTATAAAGAAAATTGTCTTTGAAAGCTTGGTGGATAATCAAGAACTTAATTAGAATTATTGATAAGATACGATATAGTATTGAGATACAATCATCAATTAAATAGTTTTTTGCAGAATTGCAACATAGCAATATGTAATTGTGTAGCAAAGATAAATTATGTGCAGTAATATCAGAACTACAGTGAACCAGTATCGCAACAGAATATTAGAAAGAATAAAGTGCAGAAAGATTAATCAAGAACATCGATTTTTAAAGTGGTTTGACTTCAATTGTAACTGTGATTGAAGTATACATCCACTAGATCAATTCTTAACTAGATAACCATTATTAACCGAGCTCCTACATACCAGTTTACAACACAAGACTTTCTAAGCCTCTTGCTAACCTATTACAACATATAATTTAGTTAGACTCTTGCTAACCTAGATATAACAATTCTTTTATCTCATATAGACTATGATCAACCTTATAACCTAGAGATATTTCAAGAATTCTTTATAGTCTCCAACTAGTTGTAATCAACCTTACAACTAAAGAAGATGCAAAGGGAAGATCAAACTCTTTCTTTATATCTCTGATTTCTATCACCCTAGAAATCTAAAATAGAAAACAAGAAATTAGGTAAAGAAATACAATACCACAATTGAGATGAATATCTCAATTATCTAGCTATGTAATCCTTATAGATTTGATCCAAGATTCTTAATTAATTGTAATTTGAAAAGGTAGAATTAGATCAGTTGAAGCTCAAGTTTTTCTCTCTGTTTTTGTGCTTAAGATATGAGAAACTAATATGAGTAATTTATTCTATTGAAATGAGGTGAAGGCTATTTATAGTTGTTATAACTGACTTTTAAAAAATAACCAACTTTTCAACCTTGAATCAATTCGTGAATTGATTCGTAGCGATTACCAACTAATGAATTGATTTGTGAATCCATTTGCTTATGAATATCATGAAGAATTTCATGATCAAATCAATACATGAATCGAATCATACTATTATGTGATCAAGTCATGAATCGATTGCCTAATCAATTCAAGACAAATTTCAAACCTTCGATAAAACAAATTTTCAAAACTTTTCTTCATAAACTGATTGTTGAATTGATTCAAATACATTTTCATAAGTTCTTTAATATGCATCAATTCACACAATGAAAACTAGTTTTTATAAAATTTGTACTTATGAAAAATCATTTAAAGAAATTGTTTGAAAAATATTTAATTTTATCTCATTTCAATTGATTTATTTCTACCTCAATTCAACTATTTTTAAAAGTTATTTGGATCAAATCTAATTAGAATACACTTACAAAAAATCTTAGAAAAATCATTAAAAACACTAATACTAACGTTGGATCTCTTGATCTCTTGAATGTCACTTGATTAACTTACATATGCAAAATGAATAAACAATCAAAGAATATGGTTAAATCATAACATCAAATTAAAATTGTTTTTCAATATCAAAATTAAAGAATATATGCTAACAAGACTAACAATTTTGGATAACAAAAAATTAGCAATCATATAGTTAAAATTTACTTATATGAGAAAAACATATTTTATATTAATTTTAAAACTTATTGATGGGATGTCAACCAATTTTCAATTAATGTAAAATTTTGTGTATATAGTCTATATCATAAATATATTTAATTCAACAATGAATTTTGTGATAATGTTATTTTATAAAAGGTTAGCAATAGTATAAATATATTTTTTGATTGACACCAATGTCAATTGATTACCACCCTTACACTTTCAAGGAGGATTTGTTGACCCTAGTGTAAGTATAAATGGTTTACACCAAATCTACACCATTAAGTACAATAAAATTTAAGAGTTTCACTAGATAACCAAATTTTATGAAAAGTACTTTTCTAAAAAAAATGCATTTCTAAAAAATTAATTGATTTTTAGTTGTTTGAGCAATGTAAGATAGTATATTTTCCCTTATTTGGTGTATAAAGACAAACTATTTTTTTACTAAAAAATATTATTATAATGCAAATTTCATCTTTAAGGTCAAGCTACACAATCATTTTATTATTAGAATATTTTAAGATAGGAGTCGACAAATTTTTACTAGTAAAAATTAAAAGTTAATTTTATTTTATACTAAAAGTGACGTCCAAAAAAGAATGTTTGAATCCATCCTTTCCATCTTGTTATTTCTTCATAAAGTTAATTTATATTCAACTAATTTTGATCAAATTTGTTAATTACATTTATCAACTTTCTTCATTACTCAAATACTTTTTTAATACAATTTTTAATGTAATTTTTGAATATGGGAAATAGGAGAGAGAGAGAGAGAGAGAGATTAGAAGGGAAAGCTAGAGGGAAAATAGAAGAACATAGGGGAGAGAGATGAGGGAAAAAAACAATAAGAGAGGGAGGGGGAAACAAAGATAAAAATAGAGCATTGAGAGAAGAGAAAAAAAGGAGGTAGGAAGAAAAAGAATGGAAGTAGAGAGAGAAAGATAATAAAAAGAAAAAAGGAAAGTAAAATAAGGTAGAATGAGATATATATGTAATTAAAATTATTTGAGAAAGTAAATTCTTTTAATTAAAATGGAAGTTACTTTCTTCTTGATACAATATTATTTTTTATTGATTAGAATCTATTTTGACAAACTTTCCGATTGATCCAAACATATGAAAGTTAGGAAAATAATTTTTAAAAAGCATTTTCCTCTCAAATAAACAATCTAAGGGTCTTTTAGGCAAATTTTATACTGCATGTAACCTACTCTCTCTCAATTAATGCACTAAATAAGAATATCTGCATCATTAATATACCAAAGTCTATTTTAGTAAAAACATTAAAATCATACAATACTATGTACGTATAGTGCTTAGTAACTTTTTTAATTTAGAATGACCACAGTGTATTGCAAGTAAAATATGTTATAAATATACTTGTATAATGTAAGATATTATTATTTTTACTCTAGTATATTTTATATCTTTATTGCATTATTTGTAACTGAAACAATAACCTCTATCCTTTAACGTCAAGAGTATTATTATTTTATATGTTTAATGCATTATTTTTACTCAAATATATTTGTATAAAATGTATGTATTTGAGTAAAGATAATTATATTTTAAAATAATGCATAAAATTTATAAAGTAATAATTTTTTGAAGTTAATGAATCGAATTTTTGAGTTAAAACAATGCATTAAACATATAGAATATTATGAGTAAAATATCATATTTTACATTACACAAATATTTTAAAAATATTGTTGTAATCATACGCATACAAGCCCATATTGTATCTGTTTATAATACTCTTGCATATGTATATAATATTATGATAATCACAATACTCATAATAAGCATATATTTTATATTTGTTATATCATTTTTTACTGTAATTTGATTTTATAGTAAATATATCTTTAACTTTTATAATGAAAATATATTTCTAAAATGTTTTACTTGCAATATACAATCATTATTCTGAATTAAAAAAAAATTTCACTAAGCTCTTTTACTGAGCAAGACTTTAGTGCTTCGAAAGTTTTTTTTAGCAGAGATATTTTCATTGAGAGTTTTAAAAGATTTTGTCATATATATTAAATACTGGTCTCATAACCTATTAATATTTGTTTATCAAGTTTTAGTATCACTCAATTAAAATCAATAATTCTAAAAACTTCCAATAATATATGTTTTATTAATTTATCTTAATTCTGTTATATAATCAAATTAATTATCATATTAATTCTTTAACCAAATCAAATTAATTTTCATATAATTAAATCAATAATTTAATGTTAAGTATAATTTTTAAAATTAAATACAAAAAATTTAAATACATACTCTATTCAAAATTTTTCATTTTTTATTAATAAGCATCATAACTCAGTTCACTTGATATCTCTACATTGAAAATAAATTTTAAAATAACATGAAAAATATTATTTCTTTTTCAAGTGTAATTAAAATAAATAATAATTTTTCATTATTATTATAAAATAAATATAAATTAGTGGTAATTAAATGCAGTTAATATTTTATTTTATAAACGTGTTTAAATTATTCAATTATTAACTAATTAAAATAAAATAATTGCAATGAGTTTATCTTGGTGACATCATGTAAATATAATTTATTTTCTATTTATAATTAAAATAAATATAGCTATTTTATTATAATTTTAAGGTAAGAAAAAGTTTATTTTTTATGGTATAAATAAATGTTTAAATTATTTAATAATTAAACTAAAATAATTATAAATTGTCTATCTTGATCAATCAAGCAAGACAAATTAAGGGCATTAATTAAGAATGATTTTAAATAGTTGATGTGAAAAATGTAATTAATCTGATGAAGAATTGACACAATATGTTTTTAAATAACTCACATAATTGGATAAAAGAATAGGACTTTCCTTGAATTTAAACAAATTTGTGGTTAAATCCTTAAAAATTAAAAACATATATACCATGTTGGCAGAAACTTTAATCAAACTGTCCATTTAATAAATAAATTGTTTAATAGTCCACTATTATTTAAGTGTCTAGGGTGTAATTGTCCAAGAAAATTAATAATTTATTGAAACCTCACCTTTTTTAACTAAACAATTGCCTTATTTGCCAAACATTATTATATTATTTTAATATTTTTACTAGAATATACTTTTAGTGTATTAATGATGTAAATATTTATATTTAATGTATTAATTTAGAGGGACAGTTGGTTATATATAGTGTAAAAATTGCATAAAATGAATTAATCTTAGCCCTTAAATTTTAATGAGATTAATGGTATGCATGTACATATTCATATATATATATATATATAGCACTATTTTTATATAAGAGTGAGAAAAGTATTCTTTAACATTAAATTGCACTATGAGTTCCTATAGTTTCAATTTTTTTTTTCAAAATAGGTAACTGTAATTTTAAAATTTGGCATTGGTTCCCTGTAATTTAAGATCCTTTCAAATTAGGTCCTCTACCATCAGCATTCCTCAATTCTTAATAACGTGGAAAACGTTATATTGACTGGGTTTGTTAAAATTTGAAATTAGGTCTATATACTTTGAAACAGTTTCTAGTTGGATTCTTGCTACTCATTTTATTTCATTTCTTTCTCTTCCTTTTTACTTTTTTTTCCCTTTTTTGAATTTATCGTACTATATATAAAACTCTATTTTCGTTATACTAAATATTTAATTTGTATTAAGTGAATCTCATTTTTAATGATAAAGAATTGAAAACTTGTCTTTAGTTATTAGACTTAATTTATATGAATGAGATACACTTATTTACTTGTGTAAATTAAATGCATCATAATTTATTTTATTTAATAGTAAATTAAAATCCATGTTGCAGTTTTATTGAAATAAATTCTAAATTAATAGTAAATTAAAATTATTGTTGTAGCTTTATTTATACTCAAAATTTTTGTAACCACACATTCTTTTTTTTCTGTTTTTTTTAGTAATTATCATGAAAAAATTATATATTTGTTTCTAATGTTTTAACTTATTAAATTATTTTAATAACTATTATGAAAAATAAATAAATTCTTTTCCTATTTAGTTTTCCATAATAATTACTAAAATTAAAAACATAATAACTATTAAACTATTTATTTTTATAATAATAATTACTAAAATAATTTAATAAGTTAAAGCATTAGACAAATAATTTTTTTCATAACAATTACAAAAAGAAATACATTATTTTTCTTGCTTAAACATTTTAAATTCAAATTTTATATTTTTAATATTTATAAAAATAAATAAATTATTTATTTTTCAAACATTTTGATGTTCCATTTAATTATTAAACTATAATTTTAATAATTAAATTTTAGAAATAAATGAATTATCATTAATTAACTGCTATTTTAAATGTTTAAATTATTATTTATTTTAACCACTAAATAATCATTTAGTTTGCTTTATAATCTAATTTATATGTCAAGTTTAGTAATTATTGTTCAAATTTTATTTAATTACTATTGACGTCAGATTTTGGTTATGCTCCAAACTCCGACCAACGGGAGGATTCTTATAAGATATAACATGGTTCAGATATAACAGAACAGCAAAGTAAACAAAGAGGAAGGGAAGAGTAGAGAAGAAGACACAAGATTTAACATGGTTCGACCAAATTCAGATATCACTGGCCCTACGTCCATGTGTTGTGTTATTGCAATGGTGCATTTACAAAGTTATAATGCTTGCTCTTTGTTTCAGTAGATCTTCTACACAGAAAAATTGGCTCTCTTTGCAAGGGGACTCCTTTCTCATATTTATAGAGAGAAGGAGGTTACAATGGTAATTACATATGCAGTAAATCTATTACATCATCATTTATTATGCAGGATAGTATGTGCAGACCAAATCTTCTACTTTCGGTGGCAAGCTGCCTATTGCAGGCAGGATCCCACTTGATCGTTGGAGCTGGGTACGACTTAGTCTTCTGATTGGTGAGCCTTCAAGTCGTGGCTATGCTTCATTAACCAGGTTGCTCACCCAAACTCAGGGATAGCGAACTCTTGCTCACTCTTTTGCGTACGAGCTCGACCTAATGAGGTCACTGCACTATGTAACCTAACAACAGAGGGATTCTAGGTGTGCTCTGAGCTGGTCCTTGGCCATTCTTGAGCCTCTCCCGAGCTCCTTTGGACTGAATCAATTTTTACATATAACATTAGCCCCCCAACTCTTAGTTCGCCCAGCAAGCTGGGAGTTAAGACTTTGCAATTCCCGATATATCAGAATCTTACTTTATGTATTTTCATCAGCTCATAGTTGGAGCTCTCTGATATAGATTTTCCATGTTGAGGTATTTTAATGAATGAAAGATTCTTTTCCATAATTTTCATTTTTTTTCATTTTCTTTTGCAAACACTTCAGTTTGAACTATCTATGCAACCTGTGCGTAGTTAGAAGATAGCATGAGTTGCGAACGGGAGCGATGTTGCGCTCAGGTCAATCCTGTGACCAAATAAATGAATAGATTAGTATAAAAATTATTAAATAATGAAATAAGTTTGCACGTGAGGTGCAAAATTATCAATTCAGCGATCTTGTGCTCGGGTTGATCTCGTGGCCGAATAGATAAATGCACACGGGAACTATGACTTAATTGAGTTCGCATGAGAGCTATGAATTTGACAGGTGAGTGATCTCGTACTCGGGACGATCTTGTGGCCAAATGCGCATGAGAGCTGTGACTTAGTTGAGTTCTCATGAAAGCTGCTGCGACTTAGTTAAGTTCGCATGACAGATATGAATTTGATAGGTGAGTGATCTCATGCTCAAGCTGATCTTGTGGCCAAATGCGCATGAGAGTTGTGACTTAGTTAAGTTCACATAAGAGCTACTACAACTTAGTTGAGTTCACATGAGAGCTATGAATTTGACAGGTGAGTGATCTCATGCTCGGGTCGATCTTGTGGCCAAATGCGCATGAGAGCTACGACTTAGTTGAGTTCGCATAAGAGCTACAAATTTGATAAATGAGTGATCTTGTGCTCAAATAAAAGGTGACCAATCTTGTGGTTGGGACGATCTTGTGCCCAAATAAAGGGTAATCGATCTTGTGGTCAGGGCGATCTTGTGCCCAAATAAAAAGGTGGTCAATCCTGTAGCCAGGGCAATCTTGTGCCTAACTAAAAAAGTGGCCAATCTTGTAGTTAGGGTGATCTTGTGCCCAAATAAGTAAGTGTTTTTTATTGTCTCCACACCTCAGTGAGCACGCAGCTGCGCTAGCGTAAGTGAGTTTGTTTTGAGCGTCTCCACACCTCAGTGAACCTATAGCTCAATTGGTTAAGTGAGTTTGTTTTTAGCATCTCCACGCCTCAACGAGCCCGCAGCTCAACTGGTTAAGTGAGTTTGTTTTGAGCATCCCTACGCCTCAGTGAGCCTGCAGCTCAATTGGTTAAGTGAGTTTATTTTGAGTGTCTCCATGCCTCAGCAAGTCTGCAGCTCAACTGGCTAAGTGAGTTTATTTTGAGTGTCTCCACGCCTTAGCGAGCCTGCAGCTCAACTGGTTAAATGTTCATCAATTCTTCTCCGAATTGAGCTCTAGGGGGCCTTAACTAAACAAAGGATTAGAGCGTGAAGCCTTTCATAAGGTTTGCGATAAGTTGACTGCATGCGGACTGTGAATGTCACTAGCATGATAGAAGAAAACTTAGTATTACTAATTGTATTCAAAATGTTTATACAATTTACAAATAGATACAAGAGTTCAAAAGATCATCCTGATAGTAGGGGATCGTTTTTGCTCGGTGTCCCACTAAGATGATTCATACTATTGCCTGGAAGGCTGCACAACATAATCATGCAAACGACCTCTTTTGATGAGATCCTTAATAGCATTTTGTAGTACCTAGCATTCCGAAGTGACGTGCCCGAACTCATTATGATATGTAAAGAATTTTCCCCGGTTGAGTCTGGACTTGTCAAGTGTCTTCAGGGGCAGAGGCTTTCTAAAGTTTTCTTTGTCCCTTTCCATTGCAAAGATCTTGTCCTGAGCATCTAACAATATGCTATAAGTGCTGTGGTGAGCTTGGAATGGGGGTCACTCATCCTTGCTCTTCTTAGCGAGTTGGCACTCGAGGTTGTCATTCCTGTTCCCACGATTATTTCTTTTCCTATTTAGAGCTGAACCACTTGTTTCGATTCTCTACGAGCTAAAAGTCTCATCCCACCTGATTTATTTCATAGCCCGATTATAGAACTCACCTAGGTTGGCCACTGGGGATTTGTACAAGCTCTTGAATAGTTTTCCATCCTGGCGCAGTCACGCCAAGATGATGGCTAAAATAGCCTTATCTGAGGGTTTCTTAACATTATTCACTTTGCACCTAAAGCAAGTGAGGTAATCTTTCAACACCTCCTACTTGCCTTGCAAGATCGTAGCGAGGTGGCATGGGGATTCGAGTCACTTTCATAGCACTCGATATTGATCAACAAACTTTTCCTGACATTTCTCCCAACTGTTGATGCTGTGAGTTGGGAGACTCTTGAACTACACTCGAGGGACTTCATCCAAAGTAGCAAGGAAGACATGACACTTGACCAAAGGGCTGCAAGCTTGAAGATCCATTTGGATGTTGAACAAGTCTAAATGGTTATGCGGGTCACTATCTCCATACAGTGGAATGGTTGGAACTTTAAGCTTACACGGTAGGGGTTCCTCCATGATCTCTCTAGAGAGAGGGGTTTGCTCCTCAAAGTGCCCCTGATCATTTTGAGCCTGAGGATGCTCCTCCAAACACTTAACTTTTTGAAGGAGACCTTCCACCATGATACCCAAGCCCCCCAGTCCTTGGCGGTTTAGTTCATTGCCTTGGCCGTATGGATGGCGATACGAGGTCTGTTCCTAGTTGGCTTCACCGGGATGTTCAACCTCAGGTATGGTGGGTTCAGTCCATGCTTATACATTCTGGGCTTGTGCTTATATCAGTATTGTGACTGTTTTAGTCAATTTTTCTATTATGTGCTCGAGTTTCTCCTGACGCTGGAGCCAAGTTTGCGGTTCGTCGATGCCGTTGGCAGTGAAGATCGATTGCACCAAATTGGTTGGAGGGACACCAACAGTTGTTTTGACGATGGGAGCAATAGACAAGTCTATTGTCGATACATGGCCATCTGAAGTATAGCATTGCACATTTGAGGCTCTAATGGCTCTTCCCTTGGCCATTACAGCAGGAATGAACCAAAATAGGTGAGATCCCCAGAGATGGTGTCAAAATGTTGACGTCAAATTTTGGTTATGCTTCAAACTTCAACCAACGGGAGGATTCTTATGGGATCTCAAGCTTGTATCCGGTTCATATATAATAGAATAGCAAAGTAAACAAAGAGGATAGAGGAAGAGTATAAAAGAAGACATAAGGTTTAACGTGATTTAGCCAAATTCAGATATCACTGGACCCTACGTCCACGTGTTGTGTTATTGCAATGGTGTATTTACAAAGTTATAATGCTTGCTCTTTGTTTCGACAGAACTTCTACACAGAAAAATTGGCTCTCTTTGTAGGGGGACTCCTTCCTCATATTTATAAAGAGAAGGAGGTTACAATGGTAATTACATATGCAGTAAATCTATTACATCAACATTTATTGCACAGGATAGAATGTGCAGATCAAATCTTCTACTTTCGGCGGCAAGCTGCCTATTACAAGCGAGATCCCACTTGATCGTTGGAGCTGGGTATGACTTAGTCTTTTGTCTGGTGAGCCTTCAAGTTATAGTTGTGCTTCGTTAACCAGGTCGCTCGCCCGAACTCAAGGATAGTGAGCTCGAGCTCACTCTCTTGCGTACAAGCTCGACCTGACAAGGTCACTGCACTATGCGACCTGACAGTAGAGGGATTCTAGGTGTGCTCTGAGTTGGTCCTTAGTCATTCTTAGGCCTCTTGCGAGCTCCTTTGGATCAAATTGATTTTCACATATAACAATTACATTTTAAAATTTATAAAAAAAATTAAAATTCTATCTTTATTATGTAGGATATCTATTATGTATTAAGTGTATCTTAATTTTAATAACAAAAAGGGTAAAAATTATTTCTAACTATTATAACTAATTCATAAAATGAGTTGTAAGAATTCAATTATAAACTATTTTAAATTATAAGAATCAAATTTCAATTATAGTAAGTCGATTCAGCAAGCTATTTGTCACATCATTAAGGATTGATAAAATCTTGATGATGAGAATTCAATTAGAAAACAATTTTAAATTATAAGGACCCATCCTAAATTTTAAAACTACAAGTACCCATTTCAAATGAAAAATTGAAATTATAAGGACTCTTAATGCAATTAAACCTTATATATATAGTGATTGACATATTGATACATAAATTTTATCTCTTGTTCCCGACCTTAAGTTTGTTCCACTTTAGACATTAATTGACAATCCCTTTGGGCTATAATATTTAATACACAACTTCTTGAAAGACAAAAATAAATCCTATACATGCTTCTAAACTTATATGAAACATAAGGATTAAAATAAAAAAATGGAAACGTACCTCTAGCCATTGTTGTCAGTATTCGGGTTGGATTTTGCCTTAGTTTTTCAAAGGTTTCTCATACTTTTCTCTCTATATTTGATGTGTATAAAGCCTGTCCAAAAGCAATGAGATGACCCAAGAAATTTTTCGTATATATAGCCTTTCTTCCATCAAGAAATGGCTAAACCGATACCACGATATTGAATGGCCATTGCAACCATTCAATGGTTCTAAACGGTTGCACCATTCAAAATTGGTATCATAAAAACATTACATTCTCCCACTTGGTGAATACGTTCATCAAACAACTTGCTAAGAAAATAAATATACGAATCATAGCAATAAGTCTTCTAAGAATGAGTAATATCAACCATGTATCACGATGTACTTAGTTTCTCAAATACTTTATGTGGCAATAAAACTTAATGAATAAACCCTACGTTTATTGTTGGTCCAAAAATAATATATTTCTCAAATAAATTAAAGTGCACATGAATATGAGAAACATCATAATGTATAAGAGTTTCATTGATAAACTAAATGTATATATATTTACAAAGTGGAACCAAGTACCATTCTTTCTACATGATCCATGAATTTCTATAGTGGCATGCCCTTAATCAAGGAATCAGCGATCATCAACTCAATGCTAATGTATTCAATGGCTATTTTATTTTCTTTAACACGTTCTCTAATGGCTAAGTACTTAATGTCAATATGTTTGCTTCAACTTCCACTTTTATTGTTCTTAGCCATAAAAATAGCAGTTGAATTGTTGCAGAAAATCCTCAAAGGCCTAGAAATAGAATCCATAACACTAAGCCTAGAAATGAAACTCTTAAGCCATTCACCATGTGAACTAGCCTTAAAACAGGAAATGAACTCGACTTCTATAGTAGAAGTGGCAGTCAAGGACTATTTGACACTTCTCCAAGAAATAGCTCTAAAGGGCATTATGAAAATATACCCAGATGTTAATTTACAAGAATCAACACAGCCAGCAAAGTTTGAATCTGAATAGTTGATCACATTTAGATTGTCTGTCTGTCTATATATAAGCATGTAATCTTTGGTTCCTTGAAGATACCTCATAACTTTCTTTGCAGTTGTCCAATGGTCCATGCATGGATTACTCTGAGATCACCCTTACATCCCTACAGGAAATGCTATGCCAGGTCTAGTACAAACCTGAGCATACATAAGGCTTCCAACTGTAGAAGAATATAGAATATTCTTCATGGATTCCCTCTCAAGATCATTCTTCGGGCATTAGTTCAAACTAAACCTATCACCCTTCAAAATAGGAGCAACACTTGGTGAACAATCTTTCATTCTAAATCTCTCCAAAACCTTGTTAATATAGGTTTCTTATGATAGACCTAAAATACCATGAAACCTATCTCTATGGATCTTAATGCCAATGACATAAGATGCCTCACCCATATCTTTCATATCA
>JANHAO010005520.1:0-22516 GCA_026873985.1 Saraca asoca | reverse complement strand
AGGACTCATTAATCATTTCAAGGCTTCTTGCTATGATTTAAGGCTAGAAATATGATTAACAATTGGATGAATATTTAGTGATCAATGATACATTAATCTCAAGTTTAGTTGATTCCCTTAGGTTGGTTGGTTGCTTACTCTTGTTTACATTTTTGCATTATTATTTGTTGCTAAAATAGTTACTGCCAAACCCCTCTCATTTTTATCTCTTAATCTAATTGCTATTATTAGAATGATCCAAGGGATCAACTCGGTGTTGCCTTATACTACAAGTAGCAAGGTAGCTCGGTTATAAATTTTCTAATTTTGATTGAATTTGGCAACCATTCAAGGACCAGTTAAATGACATTTTGTTAAAATGTAATAGTTTTGTGTGGTGTTCAGGAGAGTACTATATTAATAATATTACATGCCATTTCAATATGATATTATCAATATGATTTATTGGCAATAATGTGAGTGTAGGGTTAAATATTATGTTCTTAGAATCTTAAATTCCCTTCAGATTTATGTTTCAAGAATGCAATTTTTAGTCCTTGTATTATATTACAAGGTTTTAAATACCCTTTCATTATCAAATCTTATAATATAATACTGTAAATAATCATATAGTTAATATTTAAGAAAAATATAACCATGAGTAAAGTTTTTACATTCGCCAACATGTTACTAATCTTTGTCAAGTTCTTTTCCTATGCAATTAACTTTTGTACAGATGGTGAATGGGATGAATTACTAGGACTGGGTAGAGTCATTAAAGTTATACCTAGTGATCACCAATCTTGATTTGGTGCTTCAAGAACAAGAACTTGTTATAGATGTAAATTCAAATGCTAATTTGAAAGCAAAACATGAGAAGTTGATACACTTAAATTGAGTGTGTTTGATGGCCATGAAGTACACCATTAGAAAACAATTAGATAGAGTATTTTTAAATTTGAGAATGCCAAGACTTTTCTTAAATCAACTATTGAAAAATTTGTGAAGTTTAATAATGCTAAAAAGGTCATTACCTCTCATTACTTGAAAAGACCATAAATGATGGTTTTAGTGGAGTGTGATAGCATATTCTAAAATTGGTCTACTATTATAACAAGTTGAAGAACATGAATGTCGATTTGGTTGAAAGTTACTTAATCTAGCATTCACTGGAGTTGTTACATGCAAAATTTGATATTTTAAAGACATCTTATAATACTTAGAAATGTGAATGGACCATAAATGAATCTATTTCTATTGTTGCAAAAGAAAAGGATAATATGAGGAAGGAAAAAGTCAAAATAGTTAACTTCATTTCTCAAAAATCGATTTTAGGGCACCAAAGAGACAACAAAGGAAAATTCTTTCATGATAAGAAAAAGGTGGTGAGAAAAATAATTGTTAGAAGCCTAAGAAAGCTCAATTCAAAGGAAATTTGCCAGGTATTTGCAAGAATATGGAATCGAAGCCATTTACACCACACTTGGAACACCAAAACAAAATGGCATAGTTGAAAGGAGAAACATGACACTTATGGATATGGTAAGATGTATGCTTGCACATTGCTCATTGCTAAAGTTTCTATGGGGTGATGCTATAAGGACTACTGCCTATGTTCTGAATCAAGTGCAAAACTCCATATACATTATTGATTAATAAGAAGCCTAGTTTAAGGGACTTTCATGTCTGGGGTTTTAAGGATGAGGTGAAATCATATTTTCCTTTCATAAAGAAACTTAATTCAAGAACAATATTTGGATATTTTATCAGTTATTACAAAGGCTCGAGAGGTAGTAGGTTCTATTATCCAATTCATTCTACCATGAGGATTGAATTAGATAAGGTTGTTTATTGTAAGGGTGTAATTCCACTAACACCATAATCTGCTAAATCATCTTCTACCATTTCACAAGTTGATCTAGTGCAACTAGTAGTAGAAGATGTTGAGCTAGCAGAATTAGTTAGTGATATTCCCTTGAGGAGGTCCAATAGAGAGTTCGCAGGCTAGTAATTTCTAATGATTATCTAATTTATCTACAAGAACATGAATTTGGTGTAAATGATGAAACTGATACCACTATCTTTTCACAAGCTATATTTGGTCTAAATTCTTTCGAATGGATGAGTGCAATGAGAGATGAATTAGCTTTAATGTACAAGAGTCAAGTATGGGATCTAGTTAAGTTGCTTGCAGATTCTGAGCCATTAGGATACAAATGGGGTTTTAAAACCAAACGAGATGCTTAAGGTCAGATTGAGAGGTATAAGACCAAACTCTTAGCAAAAAGGTTTGCTCAGTCTAAGGGCATCGATTATAAAGAAAAGTTTTCACCAGTTTTGACTAAGGACTCATTCCAAGTTATTGTGGTGTTAGTAGCTCATTTTGAATTGTAGCTACATCAGACAGATGTCAAAATAACCTTTCTGAATGGTGATTTATTAGAGATAGTGCATATGAATAGCTAGATGGTTTCCAAGAGAAGGGCAAGGAACACCTTGTGTGTAAACTAAAGAAGTCCATTTTTGGCTTAAAACAAGTTCTAGATAGTGGTGTCTCAAGTTTGATGAAATATTAACCTCTCTTGGATTCAAGGAGAATGATACAAACCAAAGTATATACATGAAATTAATTGTGGGTGGCTCAATAATTTTGGTTCTGTATGTTGTTGACATTCTCCTCACAAGTGACTTTAATATTGTTAAGAACATTTCAAGACTCTTAACTATTTATTGTGATATTGTTGTTGTGTAGTTCTCTCTAAAAAATAAAAGTTCAACCCTTACAAAGCACTTTGATGTGAAATACTAGTTTGAGAGAGAGAAAATATGCGAGTGTATTGCATTAAGTGAATTTCCACAAATCGCATATTTGCGGATCCACTAATCAATGACTTAGCAGTTAGTATGTTCAAAGATCATGTAACCAATATGGGATTGTCTAATTCTTTTGATGTACTAGGTTAGTGGGAGTTTTGTATTTGAAGTTATTAAATAAAATGTATTGCTTGTCTTGAGATAAGTTGAATGAAATATTCATGATGTTGCTATTTTTTTGTACATATTTTCTGGTTATGACATGTTATTAGAAACATTTAGACCTTGTCTCATTATTGTATTAATTGATATTCCTATTGAATATCAATTCTTCTGGTCAGCAAGATGTAGACATTTAATATGTATGACATCAATATTCCTATTAGATGAATTATTAGAAGCTCATGATCTCAATTTGACTTATGGGTGTAATAATACCATGATTACCTTGGCATTACTTAAAGTGACCACTATTTATGAATTATGTGGTTCAAGTGGGAGATTATTTAAATTTCTCATATGGACCTGCATAGTTCATAAGCAAGGTGTGCCAAGGTAATTGACCCATTTAGTAACATAAAGTTGGCTTTATTGTGTACTTAGGCCTCGAGTGTATATTGGGTTAAGATCTTGTAATGGGTAGGATTTTAACCCAGTTAATTTTATTTAAAGATGGGTCCTTATGCTTCAACCCTATGTTAGACTGTATCTATCCATTTGTGTAAAAGTTCTTTCTTAACTAGGGTTGCTTGAGAAGGGATTCTATCAAATCGCACTACTAAATTAGATTATTAGACTATAGATGTGTGGTGATTGTTGATGTTGCAATGATTCAAGTATGGTTAAATTTTAGATCAAGTTTTTTATTATCTTTATATTCTAATTATGTGATGATAACATTAATTAACCGATCCAATTTCCCAAATTATTTTAACACTTTGGTCAATTGGCCTATCTAATCTATAACTACATTTCTAAAACCCAATGCAAAGAGTTGAGTCTAAATTAAATAATGCAGTATATCAAACTTCCGTTATGGTTTTAAATTATAGTTGTTGTTGTATTGTGATTAGTATAATTATAGATAAATGCAAAATAATATAACTATCAATAAATGCAAAAAAAAAAAAGAAATATTAATGAGAAAAATTATGATTAGAAAATCTAATTCGATAGCAATATCACGAATAAAATTATAATCATGAATTGCAATTTAAATCGAAACCTCTCAGTTCAGTAGGGTTTCTTTTAAAGCAAAATTTACTTCTTTAGGACAAATCAGGACGGGATGCTTGCAGGACAGAATAACAACTACTAAAAGTAAACTCGTCGAATGCACATGGGAGAGGGACAATTCACACACGTACTTTCCTTGCTCTGCTTCCTCTCTGTGAAGAATTGTTTTTTTTTTTTGGCTATATTTATATTTATAATTAGACGAATTGATTAATAAATTACTTTTTAAAAACTACGTAGGTGACTGCGTCAAGTGAGTAAGTTTACCATTTTATATAAGAGTTCTTAGACTTCTTTGATATTCTTTTTTTTTTTTAGACACACTAAAACGGTGAGGAAGTTTAAAACTAAAACCTGTAGTACACTATCCAATTTCCTGGACATAAACCACACACAATATTTCAAATTATTCTTTTTAAACTAATTTAGATGTCTATGTCATTACCAACACATTATCTTTACAAAAGTATACATTTAAAAATTATTATAAATAGCTGAGAGCCTTCGATTCAAGTGGTATCTAATATTTTTTAAAAGACTTTATCTTTCTTTATATCCCAGATTCAACCCCGAGTCTTTGTGTGTATGAGTCAAGTGAGTTTACGAATCCATTCTATTACAAAAAATATTGTAAATAATGTATTATAAATGCTTAATGGTAATAAAAATTTGAGAAAATTGTAATTAGAAAATTTCAAATTTATTAATTTAATAGGAAGAATACAATTAGATTTAATAAAAACACAGAAATCAACAATAAAAACATTTAAAGTACATAATAGTGTCTCAGTGAAATTTTTATTTTTTATTTTGGGAGGACATCCGTTCTATATGTTATATAAAGAATAATTTTAGCATATATCCTACTAGAATCATTTATTGTAAAATATTATTTGTTATTTTTTTGAATTAGACCTATACTTAATTAATTTTTTTCAAGTTTCATCATTGTTGATGTATGAATTTAGTCAACCAGGTCCTCTGAAACCTTAAACTGCAAATTAATAATGTGAAAGAGAAGAAAGATGAAGAGAGGAGAACAAGAGAGCACCAGAAGTTTTTTACATGATTTGGCTAAAGTAGATTGTCGATCCCTATATCCATGATAGTTGTATTTCATAGAGTGTATTTACAGAGTATCTAATCTTAGTTGTTTTAGTTCTTTCTTTTTCATATCCCTTATACAATAATCTTAACCCCTATTTATAGTTGCTTAGGGTATACAATCTTAGTGTACTCCAAAAAAGGAAAATAATAAATTAATTACAAGGTGATTCCTATCAACTGACATCTGCAAGTTAGCTATGCAACTTGGTCCCTCCTTGGGTTTAACCATGGCAAGCATGTTTCGTTCTGCAGGTTAGACCTAATGACCTGATGTTGCTGCTGACCTTTGACCAACTATTTGAGCTCGCGTTTAGCAACTTGACGTCTTGTTTTAGCAACATCAATTCCAGTTAAGCTGGGTCTTCATTAGTTGGATCCCATCCATCAGACTTTTACTAGCCCATTTGCATGGTTCTGAAAATACTCACAACAATCATTATATAAATAGAAAAAAAAAGTGTATATTTACTTCAAGAAAAACTCATCTATAAGATTTATTTTTTGAATATAATATTTTTCCAAACAATAAAATGTGTTTTGTTTGTAGTAATAAAACTTTTAATATGATTCATCTAACTCTAATGACATATATTTTAATATTTATATAACTATTAAAAATACAAAGTTCTAACCATGTTGAATAACATAAATGAAATATTTAAAAATTTAATAATTTTTACCTTTTTTCTAGACAGAAAATCTCATTTATTTAAAATATGTACAATTAATAATTTTTTAAATATCAATTTTCAAATATTTAATGTGGACAATAATTTTTGTTTTGGATTTAAATTTCATCTAATATTGGGTGTAAATTAATTTTATACTATTAGTTACCCATTTGCTGGCACTTTATTAAAAACCATTGCAACTCCCTCACTGTTGGTAAACATTCTTAGTTACCATTGTTTTTTTAATGACCTGCCATCTTATTATTGTAACACCCTCAATATTTAGAACCTCTGGCTAGTTTATGGGATTTGTCGGGTAAGTGGACAGGCTTTAGAAGTAGCATGAACTTGACCTGACTAGTTGATCAGTCACTAATAACTAGTTGACTAGTCACCTCTAGGAGCCTATATAAGCTAAGCAATTTTAAGCATGAATTACAATCCTATTTGCTTTTTGTGTGGCTCTAAAAGAGAGAAATACTATGGAGTAGGGTTGTAGTTTGTGCTTTGATAGGGTGTAGGCCTACAATAAAGTTATCAACCCAGAAGGTTTATTGACTTTAATATTTTTAATGATAAGCTTATAACTTATCCTTTCCTTTGATTGTTGCAAGGTTTCCTATAACTACAGCATTAGATCCCAATTTTAGGAAAAAAGATGTACTTGAATTGTGTTTGGGGAGAAAACTCTTCTTTTAAAGTGAATGGAAGTTTTTATTTTTGACTAGCTTCAATTTAATAAAAATGTATATATTGTATGTTTTTTTTTTTTCAAAAAGACCCAAATGTTTTATGATATGATTGGGTTTTAATCCTGATAATGTAAAGACCTTTAATGTCATCATGATCTTATCGAATGTGATTGATGGGCCTAAAGGTGCATGTTCTGTTGGCTGCTATTGTGTATACTAGAACAAAAATAAACAATTTTGGGGAACAATTCAACAATGCACCTAAGGACTTTATATAGATAGACCTAGATGTAGTTGCACTTTAAGTAGGGTAGTTCTGAAAAATACAATATAATTATGTACAAGACTTAAAGAAGTTAAATAATCAACCGAACAATGTTAGGAACTATAATTAGGTAAACTTCTATATAAATGGTGAAGGAACTTTAAGCAGAAGGGATAATTTCATATTTTTAGCTATGTTGCCATGAAAAATACAAATAAGAAATAAGACAGCTTAATCAATAGAAATCTATGTTTGTGATTGTGAACTAGCCTAGATGAAGGAAATAGCTTAGTGCACTTGGTAGATGATGCATGAAAAGAAATGTTGGTTTTTTATGTGATGTACAAGAGGAGCTAGCGGATTAATGTTATGTATGTGTACAACATGGACAGGGAACCATATAAGATATGTTACGTGAGGGTCCCAAAATTTGGATCTTGTCCTCTTTACATTTGTCAATTATATACTTTTTATGCTTGAGAGATTGGAATTTTGTTGGTCGAGGTCTTTCAAAAAGATTTTCTATTAGAAGATAAAGAATGTATTGAAGTGACTGGAATTGTTATAAATTCAATTCTTAATTATTCAAATTATGTAGTAACAAAATATCAAAATGTATCAAAATATCATAATGCAGTGCACTTTGATCAAAATTGAAGTCATGCACGAATGCAGCAATAAAAGATGTAGAAAAGGTAAATCAAGAAACACAAGGTTTTTAAAGTGGTTCAACTTCACCTGAAATTACAGATAAAGTCTACATCCATTAGATCAATCCTCAATTGAATGATATCTTTTATTACAATTCATAGGATTTAAATTAGGCTCTTAAAAATCAATTTATAACAAGATTTCACTGGGCTCTTACCTAACCTAGATATACTAACAATACACTTTCAGCTTAATTATAATCAACCTTACAATTAATAAAAGATGTAAGCGAAGATTAACCTCTTCTTTGTATCTCTAGTTCCTGATCAACCTCAGAAACTAAAAAAGTAATCAAGATTTTACTAAAAGAAAACAATACCAATCTTAAGATGAAAATCTCAAGAAACAAACTGTGTAATCTTTAGAGAATTTGATGCAAGCACTTAATCAATTGTTGATTTAAGAGGCTGAGTTAGATCAAGTGAAGCACAAAAGTTCTTTTTGATTTTCACACTAAAAAAGATAGAGAATAATGAGTTTTGTGTTAAAAATGAATGTGAAAGGGTATCTATAGTTACTATAGCTAACATTTGAAAATAACCATTTTTTTAGTTCTTGAATCGATTTAGGAATTGATTCATAGTGGTTATAACTAACTAATAACTGACTAATCGATTTATGAATTGATTTAGCTTGTGAAAATCATGAAGAAATTCATTACTGAATCGATTACCCTCTATGTAAACAAATTTGCAAATCAATTGCATAATCGATTTAAAATATTTTCCAATGTTTAAGTAAATATATTTTCAAAAACTTTTCTTCACTAATCGATTTAGGAATTGAGTTGAGTACATTCTACAAGATTCCTTCTATGAATTGATTCACAAAGTGAAAAATAATTTTTTTATAAAAATATAACTTGTGAGAATGCATTAGAAAATATAGTTAGAAAACACTTGATTTAAAATCATTTCTTTTGATTTATTTTAGTCCTAGAAAATTATTTGAGAAAAATATTTGGATCAAAGACGAATTTAATTACACTTACAAAAGATCCTATAAAAATTAATAAATCCTAAAACTAAGTTGGATCTCTTGAAATCTTCAGTGTGACTTGATCAACTTTAAGTTTGCAAAAAGAATAAATAGTCAAAGTATATAGTTCGATCATGACATCAAATAAAATTATTTTTCAACATCAAAATTGAAGAAGAAATGATAGCTATGCTAATCAATCTCCTATATCTAGGTTAACAATCTCTTCCTTTTTTATGGTGACAAACAATTCTAGGATAAACAACAAAATATGCATACAATTGAAATTTTATTTTCTCCCTTTTTTTATCTGAAGTCTTTGCTTGTTCATTATCTAAAATCTATCCCTTCTCTCCTTTTTGGCACATCAAAAAGGAATAGTGCCTCAATGAAGTAACAAAGTTTGAAATAATATCATACAATAAGGATAAAGGTATGAAAAGATATTTTCAGTAATTTCAATAATTTCCCTCTGAAATAATGATCCTTCTTAATTTTAGATTGAATGCATGAATCATTTTATTTTTACAAATATCAAGTGCTAAATCAATTCAAGAATTATTTCAGGGAGTTTGTATTACAATTTCAGAAATTTTGGAACAATGATTGAAAGTTGGAAAATTTAGATTGAATGCATGAATCATTTTATTATTACAAATATCAGGTGTTGAATCAATTCAGGAATTGGTTCAGAGAGTTTGTATTACAATTTTAGAAATTTTGGAACAATGACTGCAGGTTGGAAAATTTTGATGAATTGATTCCCAAATTGATTTGAACAAGGTTAAATCGATTGATGAATTGATTTGAACAGGACTAAATTGATTCTAAAATTGATTTTTTTAGTGTAAGAAAATTTTGAAACTCTTTGATTTCCTCTTGAAGGATTGAAAAATTATTTGAATAGGTTTGCAAATTGATTCATAGTGCAAAAATTTGGAGTTGTGAATCGATTTGACAATTAATGCAAAAACTTTCAAAAAATCTAGAAAAATTTGAATCAATTCTGGATTCGATTTAGAGAATTCTAAAATCAATTTTTATATAGTTTTGTTCAAAATTCTAGACATATAGAATATTAATCAATATCAAACATCTTAACATAAGTTTTACCTCAAATTTTTATACTATGTACATGCAAAACAAACTTAGAAAACTCTGATGCCTAAGTTAGAATTTACAAGATACAAATCAAATAAGCAAAATCAAAATACAAAACTTAACACAAAAATTATAACAGGCTAGTTATTTTGGATCATTTTTCAAGGAGTCTAATATCCCTGATTCTCTTTGAATGAACGCAAACCATTTTTCATCCAAAGGTTTTGTGGAAATATTAGCTAATTGAAATTCAGTTTGTACAAACTCAATAGAGATGTCTCCTCTTTGAACATGATCTCTAATAAAATGATGTCTTATTTGAGTATGTTTTGTTTTTAAATGCATGATAGGAATTTTAGTGAGATTTGTAGCACTGGTGTTGTCACATAATATAGGAATTTTATCAAAATTCAATCCATAGTCTAATAGTTGTTGCTTTATCCAAAGAATTTAAGCATAACAACTCCTACCTATTATGTATTCCGCTTCAACAGTTAATAGTGCAACACTATTTTGCTTTTTGTAGGACCAAGAGATTAGAGAATGACTAATAAATTGGCATGCTCTGCTAGTGCTCTTTCTATTTATCCTACCACCTATATAGTATGCATCTAAATAACCTATAAGACTACAAGAATTTGATTTTGGATACCATAAGCCTAGATGTTTTGTCCCTAAGAGACAAAAAAAATCCTTTTCACAGCTAAAAAATGTGATTCTTTTAGCTGTGTTCAATATCTAGCATAGAGAGAAACACTAAGCATGATATCAAGTCTACTTACAGTCAAAGAAAGTAGGCTTCCTATTATACCTCTAAATAAAGTAGGGTCAACATGTTTACCTTTTACATCAAAATCTAGCTTAAGAGTTGGACTCATAGGAGTTCCAATAGGCTTATAGCTATTAAACTTAAATCTCTTTAGGAATTCCATTGTGTACTTTGTTTGACTTAGGAATGTTCCATTTGAACTTTGTTTAATTTGTAGTCCAAGGAAAAAAGTTAACTCTCCCATCATGGACATCTCGAATTCATTATGCATTAACTTTGAAAATTCTCCACACAAGGAATCATTAGTAGAACCAAATATTATATCATCAACATACACTTGCACAAGTAAAATATCTTTTCCCTTATCTTTTATGAAAAGGGTTGTATCAACCTTTCCTTTTCTAAAGCCTTTTTGAATTAAAAACTTACTCAATCTGTCATACCAAGCCTCTGGAGCCTATTTTAAACCATATAAGGCTTTTTAAAGCTTATAAACATAATTTGGATGGAGCTGATCCTCAAAACCTTGAGCTTGTTGAACATACACCTCTTCCAATATGTAACCATTTAGAAAAGCACTTTTCGCATCCATTTGATTAAGTTTAAATTTTCTTGAACAAGAGTATGCCAATAACATCCTTATTACTTTTAACCTAACTACTAGAGCAAAGCTTTTATCATAATCTATTTCTTCCTCTTGATTATAACCTTTTGTAACTAAATAGGCTTTATGTCTAATGATCACTCCATTTTCGTCTAGTTTATTCCTAAAAATCTAGCATGTTTCTATAATAGAATGATCATTTGGTTTTGGTTCAAGAGTCCAAACTTGATATCTTTTAAACTGATTCAACCCTTTAATGTTCTTAGGTTTAAACTAAGACACAAATGCTAAGTGTTTACAAGAGTTGTTTAAATTGCTACGTGTTACCCGTTGTGATGTTTCTCTAATGATTTAATCCCTTGGATGGCTTTGCATGAACTTCCATTGTTTTAGAGTGTAGAGTTCTAAAGTGTCCAATCCAGTAGTGTCATCCTCTTTCTATTTGGCATTTGTTTTTTTGATTAATGTCCTTGTTGGTTTATGTTTGAGTCAGAGAACAGTGGATTTTTCTGCTCATTCTCTTCCTCTATGGATCTGTCAATACTTAAGGGAGATTCATCAAAAATAACATGTATACATTCTTTAATCTTCAAAGTCCTTTTGTTAAAGATACAAAAGGCTTTGCTAGATGAAGAATATCCAATAAAAATTCCTTCATTAGATTTAGCATCAAATTTATCTAAGTTATTTTTGCCATTGTTTTGAACAAAGCACTTACAACCAAATACATGAAGATGTGATATGCTAGGCTTCCTTCTATGATAGAGTTCATAGGAAGTTTTGTTTAAAATAGGTCTAATTAGAACTCTATTCAATACATAGCATGCAGTGTTTACTGCATCAGCCTAAAATGTTTTTGGAAGGGGATTTTCTATTAATATGGTTCTAGCCATCTGTTCTAAGCATCTATTTTTCCTCTGAACAACACCATTCTGTTGAGGGGTTCTAGGTGCTAAGAAGCTATAGTTTATACCATTTGCCTCACAAAAACCAATAAAGTCCTTATTTTCAAACTCTCTTCCATGATCACTTCTAATATTTAAAATGGAATACATTTTTTGGCTTTGTATTACATTTTGAAGCCTTTTAAAAGCTTCAAATGTATCACTTTTGTGTGATAAAAATTGTGTCCATGTAAACCTTAAACAATCATCTACAATCACAAGAATGTAGAGGTTACCTCCATAATTTTTTATTTTAGATGGACCAATCAAGTCTATATGAAGTACATTAAGAGGCTTTGTAGTTGAAACAATGTTTTTAAATTTAAATGAGGACTTTACTTGCTTCCCTTTCTGGCATGCATCACATATCCTGTCCTCAGTGTAATTCAACTTAGGTAGTCCAAGAATTAAGTCCTTTTTAGATATTTTTGCAATGATATCCACGCTGGTATGTCAAAGTCTTTTATGCCAAATCCATGAGTCATTATTTATGCTAATCAAACAATTGGAATCTAAGTGTGATTTTGAATCTAGATCTATCATGTAGATATTGTTATTCCTATTACTTACCAACTTAACTTATCTGTCATTATTGTTTATGACTAGGCATTTATTAGAATTAAAGATTACTTGGTTTCCCTTATCACAAAAATGACTAATACTAAGCAGGTAGCTTAAGGTCATCTACAAACAAAATATCATCTATAAAACAATTAGGTAGTTTGACAACCTTACCAATACCTTTGGCTTTACCTTTACCATCATCACCAAAAGTAACTTTGCCTCCTATTATGTGTGTGAGAGAAATAAACTTATCCTTATTTCTTGCCATATGTCATAAACATCCATTATCCAGGAACCATAGATTACTCTTATGTCTCCCATATACCTGCAAATTAAGAATTACACTTGCATTTGTGGTATCTAAAAAGTCTTGGGTCCAAAAGTGTTAGCGAACATAACAAAATTTTTGACAAAGGCAAGTGATTTTGGTATCCAAACAAGTTTCTCATTGGGTTTCAATTTATATGTACTATTTTTATAAGGACAGTGCTTAATATGATGTCCTTTTTGGTTAGAGTAAAAGCACGTAATATGTCTAAATTTTCTACTAAACTTGGCAGTCTTAGAGTTGTTCTTTGATTTCCTTTTGGTTTGCTATCTAAATCCTATACCTAATTTTTTTTGAAAGCTAGTTTGATTTTGTAGCATGTCATTTAGTCTCAATTTACTATTTATGATACCATGTAAGGCCTTGGTCAATCTGTCTATCTTAAATTTGTAAATTTCACATTGATCATAAGCCTTATTTTCACTTAAAACTTTCTCAGCCAAATCATACAAATCATTCTTTTTTTTTCAATTTGTTGAATCTTTTCAAGCAAAGCTTCTTTTTCTACTCTAGTTTGTTTTAAGTCTTTAGCCTTTTTCAAAACATCATATAACTTTTCATACAAATCATCAATTTGATAATCATCAATAGGGTTAGATTCACAATCAGTAGAAAGGACATCAATGGAATCAAGCTCATCGTTAGAATAAAAGAAGGAATGGTTTCTACATACCTCATCCTCACAATTAATTCTTGCCATGGGCAGAGAAGTGCATCTTCTTCAATTTCTTCTTCTTCATTTATAGATTCAGCTTGTTCATCATCCTAAAATGCTGGATTTCCTTTCTTGAAATTCAATTTTCTCATTTTTCTCTCATTCTCAAGTTGCTTCCAAAGGAATATCGGACAATTTGGTTTGAAGTGTCAAGGCTTTTTGCATTCATAGCAGGTAGAGATGTATGAGGAATTCTCTTGCTCATTTTAACTTTGATTCCTCTTTTATGGAACTAGTTTTCTTCTTTCCTTATGTTAGCTTAGATTACCCTAGCTACATATTTGCCTTAATTTTGATGTTGAAAAGCAATTTTAATTTGCATTGCTATTTGACAATATACTTCAGTGTTTTGATTTGATTTGTAGGTTCCAAGCATGAGATTCAAGCGATTTGAAATTAGATTTAGGAATTATTCTATTGTTATAGGATCTTTTGTAAGTGAATTCAAAATGAGATTTGATTCAAATATTTTTTCTAACTAATACAGTGAGATATAAATAAACCACTTGAAGATATTTTAAAAATATTTTTTGAATAATGTTTTTAAAGATTTTTTCACAATGTAGATTTCATAAAACTATTTAACACCTTGTGAATCAATTCCTTGAAGAACTTGTGAAAAAGCATACTAGAATCGATTCATCAATTGATTCGTGAAGAAAAGCTTTGAAAAATTCTTTTTACTGAAGGTTGGGAATTTGACTTGAATTGATTTAGTAATCGATTTAAGACCTGATCATAAAAGGCTGTGATTTGATCACCAAACCAATTCATTAGTTATAATAACTCTGAATTGATTCACAAACTAAAAGTTAGTTATTTTATTACAGTCGGTTACAATAGTTATAAAAACCTAACCTCCTTCAATTTTTCAATAGATTTCATAGTTTTCTTTCTTCTTCAAGTGTGGAATTCTCTAGGAAAATAGAGCAAAACAAGATTAGCTTTCATCTCACTATTTTTCTCAATTAATTAAGAGATTTTGAATTAAACCTTTGCTAAATTCATATTAGTTGTTTGAGATTTCATCTTAAACTATTGCTATTGTATTTCTTACTTTACCTTAATCTTTTTCATCTTTATTTTTCTATTGAGATTTCTAGATTGATAGAAATTTTGTTTAGGTTAGCAAGAACCTGATGTAATTTTGGTGGTTTAGACTGGCAAATCAGGAGCCTATTTTAATCTTGATTGTTTTGTAATATAAGTGATAATTTGGTTGAAGATTATCCAGTGAAGTAGACTTGAATTGTGATTTCAATTCAAGTTAAACCACTTTAAAAACCTTATGTCTGAACCTTTACTTTTGTGCTCCTACGTTTACATTCTTGTTGAATAACTATCAATTTGCACTCTGCATATTTCACTGCTTAATTTTTTGCTATATTTCTTAATTCAAGGTAATAAATCACAACCTTGTTAAAATTTAAAGAAGAATTCATAATAAACAAATGTGTATATACATTCCCCTAAAGGAATAAGGGCAAGATTTGATTATGTCCTATTTTATCTGGGACCTTCAATTGGTATCAGAGCTTTGACTCTTGATACACCTTTGTTTTTCTTCAAAATTATGGATCCAAATTACTTTTTACTACCTGAATGTCCACGAATGCTCAAACCTCTTGGTTTCAATAGGGAACACTATACCTATTGGAAGTAGAAGATAAAAGATTTTATTGAGGCTATAGATGTTGACATGTGGGATTTGGTTGAGGAAGCTATGAACCTCTTAGGACATTAATCAATGGTGATGTACAACTTAAGCCTAAATGATTGTGGACAGAAGATGAAAGAAAATGATGCTTGCTGTTAAAGTTAAATGGATAATTTCAAACTCCTTATCACCTAATAAGTATGAATGGATCTCAAACTGTTCTACTGCTAAGAAAATTTGAGACACACTAGAGATTACACATGTAAGCACTTCATAGGTTAAGGCTTCAAAGGTGCATGTCCTTATGTGACAATATGAAATGTTGAAAATGGAGGAAGGTGAGTCAATTAAGGATTTAATCCAAAGATTCATAACAATTACTAACCATTTAATGTTGCTTGGTAGAAAGTTTGAAAATGCAGATTTTGTTCATAAGATTCTAAGATCTTTGATTGAGGAGTGGCAGCCCAAAGTTATTACAATTAAAAATTCATTGAAGATGGGTATCCCTATAGTTTAAGAGCTCTTTGGAAACCTGGAAAAGTATGAATTAGAATTGAGAAGATACAAAAAGAATGGGGATGACAAAAAGAAAAAGACTCTAGCACTTAAAGCTATAGAATTAGATGAAAAGGAATCTTAAAGTGATATAGATGCAATTAACAAAGAAGATGTTGCACTCTTGAGTAAAAAATTATAGAGAATCATAAGGGAAAAGAACAATAAAGACAAAAGAAAACTAGTATCACAAAGAAGGAATCATGCTAAAACTGAGAAGGAAATTCAGTCAGTACAGTCCCTACTTGTTTTGAGTGTAAAAAACTTGGCCATATTAAGCTAGATTGCCCAGTTTACTTGAAGAAGTAACTAGAGAATGAAAGAAAGAAGAGACCATCCTATAAAAATTGAATTTTGTTATTTGGGATGATGAAAAGGCTGATATTGCTGTTGATGAAGAAGAATTAGAAGATAATGCCTTGCTATGTCTTATGGTCAGACACAAGGATAACCTTGAGGTATTTGGCGAGAACTCATTCTTTACTATTTCTGATGATGATGATGAATCTAATGCCAAATCTAAAAAGGAATCTGATGAAGAAAGTGATGATGAAGAATTAGATCACTTATGTGTCAAACTGCATGATTCTTTAGTTAAAACTAGGAAATAATTAACCACGTCTAAGAATAAGCAAGAAATTTTGACCTATAAGGTTAACTACTTAGAAAATGAGAATGTTGAATTAACCACTTTAATTGGAAAGGAATGTGAATAATGCAGCTTTTATAAATCTGAGATTGAACTTTGATAAAAACTTTACAAGGACTTTTTGATAGCAATAAAAAATTGGAGGATATGCTGTAGAATCAAAAAGTTTCTTATAATAGAACTGGTATAGGATATAGCTAGTAACATTATAAGAAATTTAAGAGATGGAATCTTGCTTATATCACCTATTTTTATTGCAATCATAAAGGGCATCATATAAGAGATTGTCCATTTAGAAATAGAACATATTTGTTAAAATCAAATGAAAGAATCTTATGGTTACCAAAATCATTTGCTCTTAAGAAAATTTCTATTATGTCTACTAACAAAAAATGGACCCAAAATTCAGTGGGTACCACCAATGCTAGTATAAACTTCATGTTACAAGAATGTAAGAGACAAAGTACAAATTTATAGTTTCTGGACAGTGGATGTTCAAGGCATATGATCAAAAACATGGAAAAGTTTATTTGTCTCACACCTATAAATGGAGGTAAGGTGACCTTTGGAGATAATTTTAAAGGAAAGGTTAGAGGAATTGGTAAGATTGGTAAGTCTTCTAACTACTTTATAATCAATGTTCTATATGTAGATAGTCTTAAATATAATTTGTTAAGCATAAGTCAGTTCTATGATAAAGGGAACCAAGTTATTTTTAATTCAAATAAATGTTTAGTCATGAATGGTAGTGACAAAAAACTTAAATTAGTAGGCCATAGAGTTAATAATATTTACTTATTTAATCTTGATTCATAATTTAAGTTGGACTCAGCATGCTTAGTTAGTTTTGATGATGATACTTGGATTTGGCGGAGAAGACTAGGACATATAAACATAGAACTAATTGGAAAATTATCCAAGAAGGATCTAGTACCTGGTTTGCCTAAATTGAACTACATCAAAGATAAGGTATGTGATGCTTGTTTGAAAGGTAAATAAGTAAAATCCTTATTTAAATCCAAAAATATAGTTTCAACTTCAAAACCCCTTGACTTACTTCATATGGACTTAATTGGTCCATCTAGAATCCAAAGCCATGGAGGCAACTCTTATGTATTCATGATTGTGGATGATTTTTCTAGATTTACATGGACTCTCTTTTTATCAAATAAAAGTGACACACATTTCAAGCCTTTCAAAGACTTGGAAGTGTGATTTAAAATGAAAAAGGATGTTCCATTATTTCCATAAGAAGTGACCATAGGAAAGAATTTGAAAATAAGGACTTCACTGGTTTTTGTGAAATGCATGTTATTAGTCATAATTTTTTGACACCCAAGACACCATAACAAAATGGTATTGTTGAAAGGAAAAATAGATGTTTGGGTGAAATGGCAAGAACCATGTTAAATGACAACACACTTCTGAAGTCCTTTTGTGTTGATGTAGTTAACACTGCCTACTATATAGTGAATAAGGTATTTCTTAGACTTATTTTAAACAAAACACCCTATGAATTATACTTTGGAAGAAAGCCTAACATCTCATACTTTTATATCTTTGGTTATAAGTGTTTTATACAAAACAATGGCAAAAATAATCTAGATAAATTTGATCCTAAGTCTGATGAAGGTATTTTTCTTGGCTATTCTTGATTTAGCAAGGACTTTAGGGTATATAATAGAAGGACCTTAAAGATAGAAGAATCTATGAATGTTTTCTTTGATGAATTTGCTTTAAGTGATCACAGATCAAGTGTAGAGGAAGACCAACAAGACTGGTGGACCTCTATTTTAACTTTAGATATTTAGCAAGGTGAATCAAAAGTACATATTGCTGAACTAAGAGAAGAACAAGAAGACTTTGTCATTTTGGACATTACGCCACCCAGCTCTCCTTAAAAACTTTGGAAATTTATGGGAAATCATCCCAGAAATCTTATCATAGGACATGCAACTAAACGACTAACTCCCAAAACTTGAAAAACTTTTGCAATCACTTTGCTTTTATTTCTTCAATTAAGCCTAAAAATATTCAAGAGGCCCTCCAAGATAACAATTGGATTTTTCCTAAGCAAGAAGAATTAAACTAGTTTAAAAGAAACCAAGTTTTGACACTTGTGCCAAAATTTGATTATCATAATGTAATAGGAACTTGCTAGGTTTTTAGAAATAAATTGAATGAATTTGCACCGATAGCTGGGCTAGAAGCCATTAGAATATTGTTGGCATTTGCTTGTACAAGAAATTTCAAACTTTACCAGATGAATGTTAAAAGTGCTTTTCTAAATGGATATATTTTAGAAGATATTTATGTACAACAGCCCTCAAGTTCCAAAGACCTCTTAAATCCAAACTATGTTTTCAAGTTGAAAAAGGCCTTATTAGGTTGTAAAGCAGGCATCTAGAGCCTGGTTGATAGACTTAATAAGTCTTTAATTCAGAAAGGCTTTAAAAGAGAGAATGTTGATGTAACACTTTTTATATTAGAGAAGGGTAAAGATATGTTGCTTGTACAAATTTATGTAGATGACATTGTTTTTAGCTCTAAAAATGAGCAATTATGCAAAAATTTCTCAAAGTTAATGCACAATGATTTTGAGATGTCCATGATTGGGGAATTGACCTTTTTCCTTAGCCTGCAAATTAAATAATCAGCTAAAGATATTTTCTTATGTCAAACTAAATATACTCTTAAACTGCTAAAGAAATTTCAATTTGATAAATGTAAACCTATAGGCACACCTATGAGTCCATATTTAAAATTAGATCATCATTTGAATGGCAAGATTGTAGATCCTACTCTATTTAGAGGCATGATAGGTAGTCTGTTATACTTAACTGCAAGTAGGCCTAATATTATGTTAAGCATTTGTGTCTGTGCAAGATATCAAACTAAGCCAAAGGAGTCACACCTATCAGCAATTCAAAGGATTTTTAGATAGCTAGTAAGAACCAAACATTTAGGACTTTCGTATCCCAAGTTTGATAGTTATGGTCTATTAGGATATTCTGATGTAGTTATATAGGGAGTAAGATAAATAGGAAGAGTACTAGTGGGGTTTGTCAATTCATTAGCCATTCATTAATTTCTTGGTCAGTAAAAAGCAAAACTATATTGCTTTATCTACTGCTAAGGTAAAGTATATAGCAGCTAGAAGTTGCTATGCCCAGATTCTCTGGATGAAACAACAACGCAAACTATGGACTAAAATTTGAGAAAATTCCAACATTTTGTGACAACACAAGTGCCATAAATATTACCAAAAGCCCTATAATACACTCTAAGACTAAGCACCTTCAAAGTAGACACCACTTCTTGAGGCATCATGTTTAGAAGAGAGACATTTCAATTGATTTTATTCAAACAGATTTTTAGTTAGCTAACATTTTTACAAAACCTTTAGATGTAAAGAGATTTGTGTTTATCAGTAAGGAAATTAGAATGATGAACCCTGAATTAGTCAGTTTTCTATTGCTTTATATTGTTTGCTATATAATTTTTAAATCATACAATTTTGATCTTTTTGATTTGTTATACTTGATCTTTAAGTGCAAAAACTAACTTAGGCATCAGAGTTTCTTAAGTTTATCTTGTAAGTATATGTTTTAAGGACTTGAGGTAAAAGAATTGATAGCAAATTCTGGTTTATTTCTATATAAAAACTGATTTCTAGACCTTGAATCGAATCCAGGATCGATTCTCATTTTTTCTAGGATTTATTTGAGTATTTGAATTAATTCACGAATCGATTCATAGCTAAAAAATTTGCATTTCAAATTAATTTTAGAATCAATTTAGAAGAATTCTTAATGTTTTTGTTTGATCCAAAATTTTAGAAATTTTCAGTTTGTCTACACAAATCGATTCTCTAATCAATTCGAGACACAATTTAGTCAATTTTAAAGCTAATCTCTCTCTCTCTCTCTCTCTCTCTCTCTCTCTCTCTTTAACATCTTAACTCATTTCCAATACAATTTTTTGTTTTTTTGCAAAAAATGATTTAGTAAATAACTCAAGGGAAGCTATGAACTTTTGTATTTCTTTAGCTCTAATTTTATTTTTGACATTGTACGTTTTATTGTATATGCTTGATATACTTTATTTCTTTTTGATGTTACAAAAGGGGGAGAAAAAACTAAAGCTTGATTTTAGATGAATATAATATTTCTTTTACTCTCCTTTAAAAATTAATTTTTGATAAACTTTGAACCTCATCTAAAATTGTTTGTCACCATAAAAAAGGGGGAGATTGTTAGCTTAGGTTATCCTAACTACATATTTGCCTTAATTTTGATGTTGAAAAACAATTTTAATTTGCATTACTATCTAACAATATAGTTCAGTATTTTGATTTGATTTATAGGGTCAAAGTACGAGATTCAAGTGATCCAAAATTATATGTAGGAAGTATTTCATTTTTATACAATATTTTGTAAGTGAATTCAAAATGAGATTTGATTCAAATATTTTTTAACTAATACAGTGAGATATAAATAAACAACTTGAAGATATTTTCAAAAATATTTTTCGAACAAAGTTTTTCAAGATTTTTTTACAAGTGCAGATTTCATAAAACTATTTTACACCTTGTGAATTGATTCAAGAATCGATTCCTTAAAGAACTTGTGAAAAAGCATACTAGAATTGATTCATTAATCGATTAGTGCAGAAAAGTTTTAAAAAATTCTTTTTACCGAAGGTTGGGAATTTGACCTGAATTGATTCAGTAATCGATTCAATACTTGATCACAAAAGGCTGTGATTTGATTATCAAATTGATTCATTAGTTATTCACAAATTGAAAGTTAGCTATTCTGTTATAGTCAGTTATAATAGTTATAAAAACCCAATCACCTTCAATTTTTCAACATATTTCATAGTTTTCTTTCTCCTTCAAGTGTGAAATTCTTTAAGAAAATAGAGTAAAACAAGAGTAGCTTTCATGTCACTATTTCTCTCAATCAATTAAGAGATTTTGATTCAAACCTCTGCTAAATTCATATTAGCTATTTGAGATTTCATCTTAAACTATTGCTATTGTATTTCTTACTTTATCTTAATCTTTTTCATCTTTATTTTTTTGTTGTGATCTCTAGATTGATAGAAATCTTATCTAGGTTAGCAGGAAGTCATTTTAATTCTTATGGTTTTTCTTAGGTTAGCAAGAAATCTGGTGTAATTCTTGTGCTTTAGATTGGCAATCAGGAGCCTATTTTAATCCTGATTGTTTTGTAATTAAAGTAATAATTTGGTTGAAGACTATCCAATGGAGTAGACTTGAATTGTGATTTCAATTCAAGTTAAACCGCTTTAAAAACCTAGTATTTGAATCTTTACTTTTCTACTCCTACATTTAGATTCTTGCTACACAACTATCAATTTGCACTCTAAATATTTCACTGCTTAATTTTCTATTGTACTTCTTAGCTCAAGGAAATAAATCATAGCCTTGATATTAAAGAAGAATTCATAATAAACAAAGGTATATGTACATTCCCCTAAAGGAGTAAGGGCAAGATCCAAGTATATCATATTTTATTTAGGACCTTCACCTTATTTCTCTTTTCTCTTAATAATTTTTACAATTTTTTGCTAAGGATTGCCATTTAGTCTTTCTCATCAGCTTCTTCATTAGTGTTAGACTCCTCGTCATTTGTTTCAAAGGATTTTATAGTCTTTGCCCTGTGATTGGTAGCAGGGAAAATGCAAAGAAAACTTGTTTCCACGGAAAATGGGCGAGGAAAACAGTAAATTAACGTGATTGGCTAAGGGTAGAAATAGTGCCCACCGAAAATGAGTGGAAAACCATATGTGGGGCCCGTAGTTTTTTTTTCTGCGCATTGCTAGCTGTTTTTATTAGTTTCTCGCTTCTTTTTCTTCACAGCTCATCTGGCTCTTTCCGTTTCCTTCTTCCGGCTTTTTTTTTTTTCCACAGGTTTTCTCGGCCCCAATGGGGCAGATTCTTGACAGGTTGCAAGCATTTGGTGGATCTGAGGTAAACATTTGAGTTGTTGTGATCGTTGTTGATATACATGAATCTATTGAAAATTGCGCAGTACAGAAATATATCTGCATCTTCCTCTCTATAGAACGAACGAATAGGAAGAGGGACAGAGGATCGCATCTTTACAGCAGAAAGTCGAACCCTCTCGTCTTCGGCTCGCTCCAACA